>APFE031446332.1:0-21207 GCA_000404065.3 Pinus taeda | reverse complement strand
TATTTATAAGTAAACTAACCAATAAGTGTGGTTTATTGGCATGATAAGATGAAGAATCAGATCATGGCCCTAAGTTAAATAGAGAGATGCTTTTCGAATCAACAAGTGTGGTTCATTGTCAGAACAAGATGAAGAATCAGAGCATGGCCCTAAGTTAAATAGAGAGATGCATGTTCGACAACTACTTTTGACCAAGGAAACAACTACAAAGGACATAACAACTACATTTGACTGAACCAGGAGACATGGAAAGAAGTAAAAATTATTTAATTTATTAATTAAATATTTAGATTGTTAAAACAATTCATTATTATTTTTATTTAACGCAAAGCAAAATAATTAAAATGTTCTAAAGAATTTAAACACAGAACCTAAGACCTAAATATTTTTATATCATCTTTAATACTTTAAAACTACTCTAAGATATGTATTATTAAAGGACTATTATAAAACTAATAAATAGTTAGTAATTAGCTAACATGGTCATAAGTAAGTTTATTTATTTATTTATTTTCTACTATATATCTAACTAAAGGGTAAATTCTATGAAGATTTATTGGATAAATGGAATATAAATAATTAGTTAAATTAAATATTAAAGGTATCATGGTCTAAAATTTTATTAAATAACCCACAAATTAGTTAATAAGTCTATATTTAAGTTTATAAGTAACACAAATAATAAAACCTAGGTAAAGGTAAGACTATAGGAAATTCAATCTAATAGAAGGAAAAGAGGGAGACTTTAGTAACCATCAATTAGTAAGAATAAAATATTCGTAATAATAATTAAATAAAGAGTTAAAGAGAATCAAAGGAAAAATTCAAACCACTAGCAAAGGTAATAAAGGGGAAATAAACAATCCCGAAGACAAGGGAGAAAAAACTAGATAGAAAAAAGGCCAAAAAGGAACCAACCAGGGGGGAAGGGGGGGTAGGCTAGGGGGAAAAGGCAGGGATCCAACAACTGCTAATCTTCCAACCGTCATTATGATGCTTAGTCTTCTCTGCATGTTCAGCCAAGGCTGAAGACTAGGTCCTCCCATGTTTGATGTCGGTGGCGTGCTCATGAATCCTTTGATTAATGGAGTGCCCCGTTTCACCCACATAGGGGGTCCCACAGGAGAAAGGGATAACATAAACACCTTTCATGTCATTGGGGTCGATGGGTCTTTAACAAACCTTAGCAAACTACGTATGGTGTTAAGGGGTCTAAAGGTTGAGGGAAAATTATGCTTCCTAAGGATTCTAACAATCTTGTTAGTGGTCCTTTGGATGAAGGGGAGATGAACTCTTGAGAATCGATCTTTGGGGTCTTTCTTGACCTTCAGACCTATGCTAGCTTTAACGAAGGCTTTCAGACCTTGGTGCTTGCTATAGCCATTGTTGAAAAAAAATTAAGGAGATGGGCTTTCACTTTATCAAGGGACTTTCATCAGAGATTCTCAGTGCACGAGTAGCTAGTGTGTTGAGAACACCCTCCTATTCTTCCCCTTCCTAATCATATGTGTTTAAAAATAAACATTCTTCCCAATCAATAACAAAAAGAAGGAAATAACATAACAGAAATAAATTTGATCCCGAGCTTTGTCTTGCACCCTCTCCAAAGGTTCCTCTTGCAATGAATGTTGAAGAAGCTGGTAAGGTGTCCAAGAAGAAGATGAGACCCTCCTATTCTTCCCCTTCCTAATCATATATATTTAAAAATAAACATTATTCCCAATCAATAACAAAAAGAAGGAAATAACATAGTAGAAATAAATTTGATCCAAAGCTTTGTATTGCACCCCGTGGGTTTAATGGTGGATCGTCTTCTAGAAATTTATGAAATGCTTTGCTTCTACATTTTCTTGTGCAAGAAATTTGTTAGAATTTACTCCGGATCCTATGAAGCAATAGGAATAAAAATTTGAAGTTTTATTTTTAGACCCCCCTCCCCCATTCTTATTGGGAGGAGGTTGGTTCTTAGCCTTTTTAGAGTTTTGTGAAGTAAAAGAAATGTAACCCCTAATGCACTTTCCACATATAGGGTGGATTTTCAATATATATATATAATATATAATTATATATATATTAAATAATATAATATTATATATATATATTATATATAATATATATATTATATACTCATTCATGTTACTATATATATAACTCCTTGTTTTTTAGGGGCTAAGTATGCACTAACGATTATTGATGACTTCTCATGCAACTCTTGGGTGTAGTTCCTCAAGTACAAGAGTGAAGTATTTCATAAAATTCAAGGCATTTAAAGATTTCATTGAGAAACAATTATAATGCTCCATCAAGAAGCTACACATTGATAATGGGCAGCAATATGTTAATAAGGAAATTCAAAATTTTTTTAGAGAACAAGGCATCCTTCATCAACACTTTGTTCCCTACACCCCTCAACAAAATGGTGTTCCTAAAAGGAAGGGTTCAATACTTAAGAAGATGGAAAATTGCATGATTCAATCCCAGAACATGGAACCTTCCTTTTGAACCAAAGCAATTAATTGTGCCAATTATATTCAAAACAAGATGCCTCATGAGGCAGTTGTACATATAAATCTAGTGGAAACTTGGACACATGAAAAACATGTTGTCTCTTAATTTCGGGTATTTTGTAGTCTCGTTTACGCATTGATTACATATGAGAAGTAAAAATCCATGGAAAAGAAGACTCAAAAACTAATATTTATTAGTTATTATGAGGACATGAAGGCTTATTAGCTCTTATATCCTACCTCTAAGAAAGTTTTGTTCCAAAGGGATGTTCATTTTGATGAGAACAACAATCCATGATTGCCTTCCCCCCCAATTTTTACTATTTATAATGATCCTAATCTTCATTATGGTTTTGAATTGTTCATTTTGATGACAACAACAATCCAAGAATGTCTTCCCCTCCTTCCTCAACTTTTTTTATTGTTATTGATTCTAATATTCATGATGGAAGATGAAAGTTATGGTGAATTTTCTCAGGTAGAAGAAAATCTACCAACAACACCATCAGATTCTGAGCAGTCAAATCAAGAGTGACATGTTCTAAATGAACCCTTAAGGAGGATCGTTCACAAAAAAAAGGATATTAGATATGGCTACGAGGCAACTGATTGAAGTTATCTTGCCTCAAATCAATCACAATCAAGAGGAATATTTCTCTTGCGTCATGCCATTTTAGAAGATATACAAAAAAAAATCTAATGTTATTTGAATACCTAAGTGAGAAGCTGCCATGATAGAAGAGTATTCCTCTTTGATGAAGAATCATATTGTTGATTGCTAACATTGACATTTCTAGCTACCATTTTTCCATAGTAATCCCTTACCTATAATATCTCTTTTGTCCTAAAAATCCATATTATTGGCCTCAAATACCTATAATTAGGATGATGAGGTACATCTTGCTTATTGCTACATTATAAACTAATCGTATCTTTGCGTTGAAATCCTATGTGCGCTGGTATTCTATGGAATTAACCTTAATCAAATACCATGAGTTGTGTATGAGCATTGAATAATGTTTTGAAGAACGTGTCATATTAATTATTTCAATGTATTGTGGTCATATATATTACTGTGTTGTTTTTTCTATCTGCGTTGGAACCAATTTTACTATTTACATTCAATGCACTATGAGCATTATTCAAAAGAAAGTACGCTTACCAATTTGGAGGAAGAGGATTTTCAAGACCACGAAATATAATTCCACAGTTCACTGTATGATACTTAGAAGTAAAGAAGTCTGTATATTCCCCTATTATAACAGGGAACATCAACCGAATCTGACTCTATTGACTAGAAGTGCAAAAACTTCATCAAATGTATCAACATCCTAAAGAAAATTTCAAATCAACTTTGGAGAAAATGGGTGACTAGATATTGTAAGTGGGTGTTGCTCCTTCCTCATTGATCCATAGGTGTCATCAGTTTTTTAAAGTGTAAGTTTGACATTGGAGAAAATGACTCAAATTGGTGAAGTATTTGAGTTCTTGAAAACCATGATACGATCTACTGTTTATGACCCAATCCAAATCAACAAAGGCTCTCTCTTAGAAATTCAGACTTGTCTACAAAATGCACAGGATAAAATAATTTTTTTGGAACTTGAATCTCAACTTTGGCAAGCAAAATTACAATAGTGGAGTCATCATTATGAACCTGTTTCTATTCAGAACATTGAAATAGACTCCAATAAGTAGCAAGTTGATTCATATCCCGTACCTAGTGAAGCAGCGAAATTGCATGCGAAAGTATAAATTCAGCCTGCACTTCCCAAGAAAATCTTCAGATCTTGAGAAGAGCTTGTCCACAACAAGAACATAAGAGGACTTGGATATGATAAGGAGGTTTCCTTTCATATTCAATATTACTCAAAGCCCATCCTGTTTAAGAGTGTTGGACTTCTTCATGATAGTTCACCTTTTGAGTTGGCCATATGAAATAACATTGTTTTGATCTTCATCCATGTAAGCATTATGGTCAGTGTACTCATTCTTAACACATATGCTTCAAAAATAAGCCTCCTACAAGAACAAAGATTCATCTTGGATGGATTGCTTCTTGGAAATGGGCTTCAACGACCAAGAAGATATTTCCCTCAAACAACAGGATTTGTTCTCGAATATTGAAAAGTATTGTAGTTGAGATCTCTTCATATTCTCACATTGTATCTAACAGGGGGGGAGTGATGGCCATCTACAAGTTTCAAAGCCACATCAAGCGAGCCTGGGCCACAACCCGCCATACCAGATTCAAAGTTGTAACCAGAGACATATATGCCATTGAGCATGCCTTCGGTTGGTGGTCAGTCTTAAACCATCTATGCGGGGTTAAGACTTCCCTTCAAAGATTTGGGGACACTTCCTTTAGCACAAAACATGATCTTCTTGCTAGTTTTGGAAGAGTTCTATGATTTGCATTAAGCATTCCAGAGTTGGTGGTCATCCTTAAACCACTACACGTTGTAGACCTCCCTTTTTTAGGTTGAATGTCTCCATCTCCAAAGCATTAGGGACACTTCCTCTTGCAAAATATTTCAGCTTCTTGCCAGAATTGGAAGAGTTATGGGAACTAGACTAAGCGTTCTAGTGTTGGTGGTCATCCTTAAACCACCCTCCTCATACCAACATTTCAAAGAGAACATTCAGCCTAGTGTTTTCATCCATATTTTTGCACATTTTGTATTACAACTCTCTTCTTGGACTCATACATACCCCTTCGGATTAATAGGGGAATGTTGGACACATAATCCTCTATGGGTTGGTGTGGAATGTGAACAGCCACCAGAGTCCAAGAGACTACTTGGAATATGAATCCAAGGGTCACATCAATGGACCAAAAATGCATATCATGGCAATAATATCTGCAATTCAATGCTTATCTTTCACATTCGATGTTTACAATCCATGTATGTTTAACACACATTTTCACATACAAATTTTCCTTTAAAGTATATAATACTTGTCTAACATGCTTGACATGTTTATCCCAAGTTCTGGTAAATAAAAGAATATCATCTAAGTAGACAATTACAAAGTCATCAATGAATGGTCAAAAAACATCATTCATCATATGCATAATGTTGGGGCATTTTAAAGCGCAAAAGGAATCACTAACCATTCAAAAAAACCCTTCTTTTTTTTGAAAGTGGTTATCCAAACATCACCTTCTGCAACCTGAATCTGATGATAACCACTTCACAATATAAATTAGTACAATAATTAACATATTTTAACTAACCTAACAAATCATTGAATTTTGTAACTATGGTTGGTCTTCATAATTATTATTTTTTCTCCATGATGTATTTGTAAAGAAAAATTTTGTAAAGCATGTTCTTCATGCTCTTTTCAAAAGAATAAAATTTGAATTTTTAAATATATAGTTTTTGGCTCCATAGGAAGCCATTTCAGCCTCCTCCTAGTCACATTGGCCCCTTCAAGTGTTCAAGTCAGCTTTGTTAAGAAAGGCACCCATTTGGCCTAATGGATCTATATATATAAGAGATATTCGACCTCTTCTCAAGCTCCAATTGGATTTGATCATAAAAGACATAATATCTTCTATTAATCCATGTGAAGGAGAAAATAAAGAAGGATGAACGATGAACATTGAATTTCTCCCTTTGTTGTACAAAACCAAATCTTTGTGGTAGCCCTTTATGCAAGACAAATATCCAGTGTGTAGGAACAAACATTTGTGGTATCCCTCTGTGCTAGATGAATTTCTATTGTATGAGACTAAATCTTTGTGGTAGCCCTCTGTGTTAGATGAATATCTGTATCAAAATTCTAAGGAAGGATTGGATTCTGAGGAAGGAAGAAGGCATAATTCTAAGCATACCTTATCATACCGAGTCTTGTGGGAAGATGACTTGACTAGGATTGAGTTGGACTATGTTTGACCAATTTTATTTGATGGTCAGTTTGACCTTGTAAATGAATAGGATGTATAGATGTATCTCTTGTTGAAAATAAGAATTTCTCTAAGGAAAAGGTTGTTTGGTTTTCCCCCATGTGGGTTTTCCTAGGGTAAATGATTGTGTTCATGTGTAATTATCTCTTTATGATCCTTTTGGCATATTGTTTTATTGTTGATATCCTATGTGTAATTGCTTTATGATGATAAAGGAATACACGAAAACATTAACCTAACTGGAATCATAAGAAGTAATTATCAGTTTAGAGGATAACCTAAAAATCAACATTTGGTACTATCACAATAGGATACCCACGTGGAGAGGAACTAGGCATGATGATTCCCTTTTCAAGAAATTCTTGAACTTACTTTTTATCTCTGCATTCTCAATTATGGACATCTTATACATACCAACATTAGGAACAAGGGAACTTTCTTGCAGTTGAATCTCATGTTGAATCTCCCTCTTGGGAGGCAATACTTCAAGTTCATGGAATTTTTCATCATAGTTAGAAATGAGATTAACTAATTCACCCTTATGAGAAGGATCAGAACCCTTAAAAGAAGTATATTGTTCAACATCTTTTGTTTTCACAACTATAAGTACATATTTATTTCTAGCATTTATTATCCTCTTCATTTTCCTTGCACTAACAAGTGATAATTTAGTCTTCATGCTATGTGCTCTTACAATAAACTCAACCCCGTCTTTGGTGAGGTCATATTTTTTCTCCTCCCTAAAGAATATGGCTTTCATTTCATTCAAGTAATGGCTTCCCAATACAATTCCACAAACATGAAGAGGAACCACATCTAATTGAGCCTCATCAACAAGTTTTGAAGTGATAGAAAATTTAATATTACATTATTTGGTTACTTGTAGTTTTGCATCATCATGTACCCAACTTAAAGGATAAGGTTTCTTGTGAGGTGTTGTTTCTGATGCTAGTTTCTTGAAAATTGCATCAGATATTACATTTACTTGGGAACCAACATAAAAAATACTATCAACTTTCATATGCTTAATTATCACCCTTATGAGAAAAAACTCACTTCTTCTACGTTCAAGACTAGGAGATGGAATAGAAGAATTAGAACTAGCATGAGAAGATGTTTTACCTTGCACTCCTATAGTTCTAATATAAGCCTCATCCCTTGAAATAGATCCCAAATTTTGTTGCACTATGGCAAGAGTATTTTGATCTCCTTTGCCTCTAAACATTTTTGGCCTTAGTTTATGATGTCCAAAAATTAGCTTCATCACACCCTTCCTTTTTACAATGAGAGCATGTAGGATTTGTCTCTTCTTTCTTCATTGTAGAAACCTTCTTGCCTTTCCCTTTTCCTTTGAATTTGACTTCTAAAAACTTGGATTTTTACTTCTATTTGAAATCACTTTGCACATTCTTTCCCCTGGACTCAAGATGAGTAGCTTGGATACATACTTCATCCAAATTAGTGGGATTAAATAAGAGAATAATATTGTGATTGTAACTATGGAATACACCGATATATTTTAAAAGAGTTTCTAGATTATAGAATGAAATATTTAAATCCAATGCCTTCTTCCTAAATTATTTAGTAAAGCTTTGCATGCTTTGTCCTTTTCCTTGTCTCAATTTTTTCCATTCCATGATAATATGCTAAAGGATAAACTATTTCTTTAATGCATTAGTGAATTTTGACCATGAAGAAAGGATCTTAAAAACATTTTCACTACCTTCTTCAAGTTTACTCTCCAAACAAACCAATGTTTTACCTTCAAGTTGTAAATAGGCCAACTGATCTTTACCTCTTCTTCAACAATCTCCTAAACATGACAATAAACTTCTATTTGTCAAATCCAATTATCTAATATTTATGCATTAAGATTTCCATTATACATTGACAAGTCAAAGCTGACATCCAGTTTCAACAATGGCTTCACGGGTTCAAGTCCCAACTATGTTATTTTAAAAATCTTTGTAGATTGTAATGACTTCAAATAGAAGTTTACACTTATACATAATAAGAATCCATGGTTGGCGCAATAGTGACTCTTTGAGTTGTTGCTAACAAGGTCGTGAGTTCACACTATTTTCCCGACTCTTCTAGAGAGGTAAAGAGAGTTTTGTTCCAACATAGGTTACCACATTACTCCACTTTATTGGTCCATATGTCACACAATCAACGCCCAAGACTTAGTAAGTTACACAACCACCTACGAAGTTAACTGCCACAGAGATGTCCCATCATCGCCTCTACTATTTGTCCTCGGTTCATGTTGCCATGTCACCATGTCACATCAACCTCCTATGACATGTCTTCTTTTGATCCTCCCATGTGTCCTTCTTACAACCTACTACATGTCACCCTTTGGGACTACCACATGTCACCTCTATCCTTTCTTTTTTGCATGTTTTTGCAAAACTTCAATACATGATAACTTTCTCATATGAAGTTTGCTTAAGCTCGTTCAAGTTGTGTTGGAAATATATCATTGAACTCCTTGTCATGGAAACCTTTTCATCTTGATTTCAGACTATTTATTTTGAGACATCTTGAATCCTCCCAAATCACTTCACCGCTTCCTATGGTTTCCTTGAAAACCCTTTCTCTTTCAAGTGCTTGACATGAACAAACACAACCAAATCGTAGAGTTCTTCTTGGTCTATTCGACTCGAATGAAAGGCTCTCTCTCTGGTTTCCTCAACTAACACACTTCAAGCCTACAATTTTTAGTCCAACTTCCAATCATAGGTTTACAAGTTTGCAAGATTATTGTTCTTAGATTATCATGTTCACAAGGATTATAGGTTCACAAAAATAGTTCAAGTTTTGTTTTCTATCTTTGTCTCTAATTTTTACAGTCTTCGAAACTCTACTCAAAACAACTAACTAAAAAATCAACATGTTTTGAACCCACAAGTGTTCCTTCACACAGGAAAGTTCCAAGTTCCCCTTCTTGGGATGTGAAGTCAACCAAGACTCTATTGTGAGGTACGTAGCCCATGCTCGGGTGGCTCCAACACATTCTCCCCCATAGGTAGTTGGTAGTTCAACAAGAACATTAGGGGTTATAACGTTAAATTTAGAGAAGATGGGAAACATCCCAATCTCAGTTACAGACTTCCTAAGTAGCCTATCCTTCCATACATCAAGATTCATATAGGATTCTCCTTCTTCAAATTCAATAGTTTATAATTTAATCAAAATATGTACAACAAACAATCTTGGCAATATATCCATGCTGGCTCTCCAAGATTATCATCCCTTAATTACATTGCAAAACTTAGGGATTAGAAAAAGGAATGTTACATTAGAATCATAGTGGAGAAGATCCTTTTCATTGGTGGAAAATCCAAGAGTTTGTGACTTGAAGGAAATATTTTAGAAAGTAGTATTTAAAATGATGGATGGTTAAAGTCGGAACTACTATGGTCCATATACTAGGCTCATATATTTCATATAAATATAGTTTCCTTCAAGCAACTACTACATATTTGATCTCATAAATAATGAAAGTTATTAGTATCTTTGATCTCATAGAAGAGGAAAACTGCACAAGAAATGAACTAGGAAACCCATCATAATCATCACTTTTAATGAAGACATATAATAATGAGAAAGCATAGTGACTAACATAAATAGTGTGTGAATATAGCTAATTCAAAGGTCATGAAAATGAAGTTTGGAAGGCTAGGTTTAGGGTGAAAAAACAAATCAATCCCAAATTTTAGCTTGCAAAGCTTAGTTGAATGATAACCAAAAGTTTACAAATAAATTCCCTAGTAGAGGGAGACAACATTATCAATGCTCCTAATAGATTCCAAAGACAACAAACCTTAACCTTCCTCTACCTTTCCTCGCAACCTTGACCCCATTGCATATCCCCATCTCAAATGTTGTTTGAACACCCATTTCTTTATATTTAATTCCTTGGTCACAATCAATATAAGTTTATTAATTAAAAGTGCTAACATAACTATTTGCAAACTTTATTAGTTGAAAAAATAATACAAATGTGTACTTAGAACAAGAGCTTCTAAATATTGGTAATTGAAGGTCCCATATTTTGGAAATGCTAGAAGATTGGATATAATTATACCATGAATTTCTCAATTCTGGAACCACAAAAATGTTGTGAGGTGTTGTATCATGAGGGAATTTGACTAAGATTTGGGCATAACAAGAATTATAGTTGAAGAGTTTAAAACATAACTTATTGCCATTTTATCTATACAACTCTGGTAGCTTATTTTTTTTTTTGTAAATTAGGCTACTTCTATTATTATACAAAAAGTTACAAAAAAGATTACATCGAGGCTGGCCTGAGAAATTCGCCATACTGAGATGGATTTAGCAGAACTTTAACATTGGAGGGTAAAACTTCCCTTGAAATCTGACTTGTCCAACAGACCCTTGATAACTAAAGGACAGACAATTGTCACAGACCATAACTCGAAGACTACCAGTTTGACAAAATCCGGAACCAACTGAAAGATAGACAAATTGACACAGACCATACTAACAGTCCCAAGCTTTATCCAGAGAGTGATACAGCCAGAGATAGAGCAGCAAACATAGGCATAAACTAAAACTGCTTCCGACTTGAACAGAGCTGAGCATTGCTTAAGCTTGTCAAAAAATATCCAACAAAGAAAGCTGAGAACTGAAGTTACCAAACAAACATAATTGAACCGCCGAAACGACCACCTTGGGTCATATCCTGACCAAAACGACGTGGAGGCTGGCTTAAACATCCGCCGAGTTGGATGGCTGCTCCTCAACGATCCTGCATCCGTATTGATCCGACGCGCTCGAGTCTGTGTATGGAGCGTCGTCTTTAGCTGGCTCGCTTGGACCTGCCACCGCACTCGAGGCTTCCGCAGGCTGAATTCTTTGACAGTGAACAGGAGAAGGTGGCCTATGCTCCTCAGAGACTTCTGCAGGTGCCACATTGTCGCACTTCTCAATCCGAACAGACACAAAGTAGGTTGAGTTGTCAAGGGAACAGGGGAAGCGAAATCGGGTTGAGGGATGAGAGTTGTGCGCACATGCAGCAGCACGAGCTCGACCTCTGCCTCTACCTCGGCCTCGCCTTGCACCATGAGAGTCAATTCCTTCTGAGGAGGATTCCGTGGTGTGAGAGGAGCGCTGAGGATTCGCTCTTCCTCTGGAACCTCCCCGTGACCCGCCCCTTCTGCTAATAAGGCGAAGCCGCTCTCGCAGCATTCTGGAATGATATGAGAGATAACACTGGAGCGGGGTCTGCACAGTGAACTAAGACTCCTTGAGCCAAGAGGCACAACGATCCTAGAACTCGTGCGTAGAGGCGTGATGGCTAGCAGGAGCACAAAAGGCAAGAGATTCCAGGCGGAAGGGACACAAAGGGGCGAGATAAGAGTTGACACAGAGAGCCGACCATCAAAAACAACAGGAGCGTTGTGGGGCGCGATGAGGACAACGAGAGCTTGATACTTACAGACGATATATCCAGGGCGCCCAAAGGAAGAGACCAAGGCCTTCTGAGTTGAGGGTCGAGGCCTAAACCTCTGAGACCGCTGCCAAGGCCCGAAAACCAGCAGCACACTGAACAGACAATGCATCCACAGCCAGACGGTAAACAGAACATACATTAAGAATTGCATGACCAGCGGAGGCTGGCGCTTAATATATCGCAGAGTGTCGTCCCAAGCAATGAGCATACCAACGCAAACCGACTGCAAACCAATAACCAGAGAAACAAAACGTGGGCGAGCCATAATGCAGTAGGCGGCGAGTTGCAGGGCGGAGTTAAGGCCCTCCTTCAATATAACATGACGGGGGTGGCAGGCCCGTAGATTTTCTTGACAAATGGCGGATCTGGGTTGCCACTTGCCCAGTGGGCAGCCCGCCTCTGTACTGCCCTCTTTATTGTTCACCCGCAGTCGGGGAACTCTGGTAGCTTATTGATTGAAGTATATTCGAAAGATTTGATGGTGTTTATGTTTAGTTGATTTTCAAAGGAAGATCCATGTGCTTAAACAACAAGCATAAGTGATCATAAATAAATATGAATCTAAAAAATGAGTAGAGGCATGTGGGATGATTGACTTGAATACTTGTGGATGAGCCCTCTTTTACATTTCATTGCTAAGATTATTAATCTCATGATAGTGAATATAATGGAAAACATGAAGATTCTAATCATACCCAATAATAATCTCAATTATCATTGCAAAAAATGAAAGCATTTAAGTTTGAAATAAATGATTATCACCTCTCCTCTAAGATGACTTTAAAGGTTGGCCCATATTCCCATTTTATTGTGCTTCCAAACATGAATTTCAATTATTTCATTTTTCCTTCCAAGGAAATCCTACATTATGGCCACTACAACCTTTTGTGGTACATGGTTGCAACTTGTAACTATCTTCTTCAACATAAACTATCTTCTTTCGTTACACATTTTGAGACTATTCTTACTCCTAAAACCAATGTTATGTTGCACCAACAACATCTGTCAATTTAAACTCACCTTGCCTATTACACTAATTCAAGGTTTAAAGATATGCTAAGAAATTATGAATCATTTTTAATAGAAAATAGAGATGCATAGTAAAGATATAGATATGTATGATGAGATATGTCTAGGCTTAAAATTTCCACGAGTAATAAAACTTTTTTTTGTTATGACACACGATTTGAAATTCATATATAAATTACAACTTACACATAAACAAAATTTAATAAAAAAAATTAATTATTATTAAAATATATTTAAAATAAAATTTAACTAATTAAGTCATTGAAGTCGTCAATCATCTTTTTAAATTAAAAATATTAGTTCAAATATCTTTTTAATAAATTAAAATATTAGTTCAAATATCCCTTTTAAATTGAAATACTAGTTCAAATATCTTTTTAAATTAAAAATATGAATTCAAAATTTTTAAAATACATTTATAAATTATAACTCTATAACACAAGCTAGGAAAGGTTCAACTTTCACAGAAAGGGACCTCCCCTTTTCCCATCGTCATTTCATGTTTGTCAATATCGTCCACAAACTTAGCATAATTATAGGCAAATATACGGCATATATTGGCACTCAAATTCTTTTGGATAAAGAAATTATAGGCAAATATACCACATATATTGGCACTCAAATTCTTTTGGATAAAGAAAATGAGACCGCAAACTTTATAGAGACGGGACCAATTTGATGCTTTCTTCCATCTTCCACGCATTCATGCCAAATTTTGACTGCAGTGGTGATTTTGGAAGGTGTAAACATAAGATGATCCCTACCACTATAAATATTTCCTTGTCAATCTTCCACCAAATCTCGTATTAGTGGACCACACTATACCACTGTTAAGTATCATACTTTACCTAAATTTCCATGCAATTATCATCTAGACGAAAGGACAGGAAACGAACCACTAAAATTAGAAGCTTGCAAATGGTCCTACAGTGTATTCTACCACAAGTCAGTCAGTGGCCACCGCGTAGGGCCCGCAAAGGAGAAGGGTGCACCGTTGCTAAGACGGCCGTATTAGTGCCAACCATGGACGTCAGACACTCAGAGTCCCACTTGCTTTAATTTACAGCGATGGACGTCGACTCCCACTTGCTTCTTATGTGGATGGATGCCACCTGTATTGCTTAATAAATTAACTTATCATGTCTCAGGTTAGTGGATGCAGTTGCTTTTGCATAAAGATGGGCCCCACATATCTGTGATCAGCATATCTTCTAAACGATCCAGGAATATTTGGTCGGTGACTCGCGGCAACCCTCACATGGCAACCAATAAATCCTAATCTATTGGGTATTTAATGTCTGTAAGGCAGTATCTGACAGTACTACGAAATGGATAGCCACCATACATAAAACCAAAGCAGTAGTCTATAACGCGACTTTTTGAAAGCTTTTCTGGCGGATTTTTCCGGTCAAAATCCGGCAGCAATTCATTGGAATCCCAAGTTTAATAGCTAGTTTCTGCACAATCAAATGGCTCCCAGGGGTTTTCAGGGCGTTGAATCCAAATATGCAGTTAAAAAACCATTTTAACTGCTAAAAATCAAGATTTAACCTCATTTCTTCCGCCGGATTCCGTCACCGGAATCTCCAAAAAATCGCATTATAGACAACTCCAAAACCAAAACCATGCTATTATGCATCGGGAGGCCCATCTGAGATGTGACGACCTATGCATGCATGTTACCGATTTGAATTTATATTTACCGCTTGAAATTTGAAATTATATTTACCGCTCAGCCAATGTTTTCTTGCAGCTGCTGGTTATTTGCGAGACATCGAAATGGCTTAAGGTTCCGCAGCAGGTCGAGCCCAGTGGGTATCTGACCACTGAGTCTGTTACGATTCCAGCCGTGCGCGCCAGAGTGTCGGGCAACGAGTGAGAGCCCGAAGGTATTTCAACTGTGAATCTGTTGATGAATAGAATGAGCTTTGCCAGGCTACGTTCCGCACAGAGACCCCGCGGAATCCGCCCTACCAGACGGTTGCCCGAGGCGTTCAGGGAAATGAGCTTTTGGTTTTTCCCAAGCTTCCGCGGGAGTGTAAAACATATGTTCCAGATCATCAGTGTTTGCAGCTGCCTTCACATTTTGCGGTGCAAATAGCGTTCGTCCAGGTCCATGGTTTTATCGCCAGATCTCTGATACCACACCTTGGGCTTCCCGCTCAGCCCCATCAACAACATTACTCTCTCCATAAGTGCTGTGCAGCCCATGAAACCACTGTAACATAAACGCGGACACTCGTGTATTTCTTTTTCTCTACAAACCATTGTAACATAAACGTGGACATTTATGTATTTTTTTTTCTCTACAAACCACGCATTTCTCAAGTGGTTTGCAGCACAACATAAAACCACTGTAACATAAACGTGGACATTTCTTTATCTGTATACATTGGGATTTAGTGTAAAAATGGATAAACATACACTCCAATGTAGCTACAACTAGCAAACTCTCGTCTGAAACGGACGAACGGAAAGTCAAAAGCGAACCAGGGTTGACACCTCATATTTAGGACCCAGAAGGCAAAGAGGTTGGGATCTATTAAGCCTCTCGGGAAAGTCACTTCACATCCGGGACTGAGAAAGAAAGGAGGTTGTGATATATTTAGTGTCTGACAAGATATAGGACTCAATTGTCCTAAATGGAGTCGCGGTAAGTCGCGGTACCTGGGTTGCAGAGTTCTAAAGAGACTAGAAGTTAATTTCTTTAAATTCTAATAATATTTTTGTATTTTATTTAAAACTATGTTATAAATTTAAAAGAATTAGATGTGTGTCTCATTTTTGTAGTATATATCTATATATATGTATATGATTGGTTTTTTATATTTATTTGTTAATTTGATTTGAAATTTGTTAGAAGTTTATTGTAATGGCATGTTTCAATAGTGTAATTTAGAAAAATTGTTTTACAATTTTTTTGAACATTGAATCAATTTATATTAAAAAAATGTAATTTAAATAATGAAAAGTGATAATCTTACAAAAACAAATTATATATCAAATTATTTTGAAAAATGCAAAACATAAAATAGTTAAATTATATGCATTAAAAAAAACTTCAATACTAAATTAGACATTATTATCAAAATGTTCAATAGTCTAATTATTGTAAACATTAAAACGATTTTACAGTTGCAGTGTATTATTATATTATTACCATGGTGAATGGATAACTCATTGGAGTAAGGTGGGCTAAGGCCAAGATCAAACCTAGTTGGTGCTACTATAACACCAAGAGCATATCCAACAACCTTGAAGCAAGAAACACTGAAATTTATGACTTTAGAGTAGAGATTCCACTTGGGTGGGTTCTCTACTCCTTGAGCCTAATCACAACAGGCAAGATATACAAAAATTTATGACTTAAGAGCCTCAGAAGAGGCCCACACTCTAGGAGGATGGGGGAACCTACTCCTTGAGCCTTATCACGACATGTAAGATATACATAAATTTATGGCTTAAGAGTCTCACAAGAGGCCAAGGAGGACACTATAATATTCTACTCAAACATTTCTCAAAGAAAAAAGGTTGAGTATATTTGGGGTATACTTCATTATAATAAATCACATACTTTTAATAATTAAAGTATGTTACTTAAATATAGAATTAATATGCAACTTTTTTTCTAAATAGTAACAATGAAATTTATATTATGCAAAATGTATCTAGCACAACAAAATCACAAAACATATACAAGTGCATGGTCCATGAGAGTGTTCAGTGTGTTGTCAGTTTGTTGAGTATGTGTTATCATGATGTCAAGTGTTGTCAAGTTTAGGGGGGGCTTGTTCAACATGTTTTCATTGATGTCATTGTCTGTTGAGTGTAAGTTGTTTAGCTTGATGGCATGGATGAAGTTGCACATTTGTGTAGTCCATCTTTGAAGGTCTTTCTTCTTTAGTTTCTTAGGCCAACTAAGAATGAAAAGTACACAGTTTTCTAACCTACTTAGTGACTTTTCCAACAATATATGGCACTTTTCCTAACTCCGAGGGAAAGAGGAGAAAACTGAGTTTAAAGTGAGGCCATACAAGCTCTTGAGGGATCAAGGGCCACGTAACAGGTAAGACAAGCTCAAGAGGGATTTCCCCATAGATTGAAACTGCCAAGAAGGCCAAGTGTTGTTGGATTAGGCTACTTGGGAAGATCAATGATAGGAAGCAACCCAATTATCTGAAATTTAACACGGCAACACACTCCATAGTGGAAACCATCATGGTTTACCAACTAGCTAAGTGGAAATATGTGATTGGTTGTGACCCTGCCTTGCTCTGTACTAAATCCATGAATGCCATTGTCCACCCTGTGATACCAATGATTTCTCAAACAAATGCAACACAGGGGCCCCTCATCGGAATGATGCCAAAAACCCAAATCGAAAGATCAAGAGGGAGCATTGGTGGTCAACAGGAAGTGAATTGTCAAGGTATTGGTCACAATTTCTCGTCATAAAGAGCTTGGTAGTAAGTTCCAAGGCACTTATCATACCACTATTTAAGACCTTTTTGCGCACAACAATGAAGTTGTGTTATACCAGGAAATTTCCATGAGACAAGAACTTGTTGCTACGAAGATATTTCCCTAAACCTATCAAACGATGTGGGGTAAAGTGTACGAATTCCCATGATGTAAGGCAAGCACATACATAAACATTCTATTTAAAAAGACATAGAATGCATACCTGATCCCTTGCATGTTGGTGAAGGTTGTGGAACTTGAAGTCATTTCTAGATATTTTAGCTTCACAAAAAGGCCTTGCTTCTATTCGCTTTGATCCAAGCCCCTACACATCGGCATTGGCAAACAAATTATGTTTTTCCTCTATATATAGTAGATTAGCATGTAGAAACCATAATCAAATCAATATATATCTTAAAAATACACAAAACATATGAAGGGAAACTCATAAATTCTCTTATTAATCAATGAAAGATACACATTATACCTTCAGCATCTTATTGCTCCTCCTCATCCTTCAACTTGGCCACTTCCTAGATCAGGAATAATCTCATGCCAAATAGAAGTATAATTGAGCTCTCTCCTAATCGTTCTAACTTTGACTATCTGGAACTAACTCAATCTCACATGATCTAACTCTTCTCCTATAGATAGGGTCGAATTACATAGGTTTTTTGTATCCTCTGGGAGAATGTGTCTAGACACGTAAGGCTTGAGAAGTTAGGAAACTTCTACAATAGTAACTCCCTAGCCAACTCATGGACAAGTAGGTCAAGCGGATCTCCTCGAGAATGACATACTTTAGAAGCTTTGACCATGGTCACTCCTAGTACAAAGAAAATGAGAAATTATGTTGTGCATTGAATCACAATGACTATCCCACTAAAAGGTTTAATTAGAGAGGATAATGTGTGCATTAGGGTTAGCAAGTCCAACAATGGGCATTGGTCTCTCTTACTAATTCAAGCTGGGAAAAACAGGCCATAAAAAATGCCCCCCTAATGCATGAGTTTATAAGAGAAAATAATTCTTAAAATGCATTACAAAAATATGAAGCTCAAAATGGAAGGAAGGAACCAGGACCAAAGAACTAAATTGGAACAACTTCAATGCTCAAGTCTCAACCTTGATTCTATCATCTCGAAGTCGAGCATACTCATACTTGACATAAAGATAAATTAAACATGGTCGCCAACTATACATTGTAGATGTATGAAATGCTAAGACATGGCCATGAGGAATACATAGTGGATCCATGTGAAAAACTGAAGATCAGAGGCACCAAAAAATACAATGCGGATCTATGTCACATTATACATTAGTAGGATTATGGACACTTATAAGAGAAGTTCCTAGGAGTAGTCCTCAAAGTACACAAAATGATACATATCTCCCACTCAGCTATGAAGGGTGTCATATAAGAGTGAGAAGTCCCTATCCCAAGGTCTTCTACACATCCCCAGTGATATGAATATATATCATGAAAATAAATGAGTTGATGTCAATCATGGTAGAAATTATATGATTACTAGTCATTAAGGCAATATTGTTAACAAACACGAGGGAACCCACCAATGATGACATGGGTCCCAAGGTACCTAGCACAATCCACTGAGTGTGAATAAATGAGTTTGCATCAAATACTTGTGGACTCAACTTATTAGGATTCATTGAGGTAAACCCACTGTTAATCACTAGGAAGCATGTCACTAAAGTTTATAAGCTCCAAGGTACTACTAGTTCCTAGATCAAGCTGTTGGATAATGATTTGAAGTCGACAAGAGAAGATTCGTTGAACAAGGACCTTAATTTGTCCATTTATTTCCTTGTCCTTCATTTGTTTTCCTTGTTTGCTTGCTCGATTTCTCCTCTTGGTGCTCTTCTCTCTCTTTTTCACTTAGCCCAAGCTAAAAATTAACAAAAAGTTGTGAAATGATCCTCAAAAACCCTTTTATCATTGAGGCTTCTATTTCCTTCCATTTCCTCTTTTTTTCCTTCAATTTCCCTCTCATGCAAATCTTTGACCCTTCATCTTCATTTTCTCCTATTTTCCTTTATTCTCATGAATAAATGTCAATTAATGCTTCTTTGCCCTTGCCAATGCCTTTTCTGATTTCCTTAGCCATAATAAGCTGAAAGTGACACCTACTATGATGTTTTACCCAACATTCAACTTGGAATACATGTCCCATGACCTTGGTATTATTTTTCCTTTAATAATTGTATTACATGAAGTTTTAACCTGAGGTTGTTACACCTCTTCAATGCGTGAGGTACCTCCAAACCTACAAAGGTAAATCGTGCGGGTATAATCCAATCGTCATTGAGGCCTCCCATAATGTGTTGCACATGTTGTATTGTGCTACCACCAACATGAGAACAATAAGCTTCATAGAGTGGCATTCATAGGATGGATTTTTGACTTTCATATGTATTGTCTTAGTTGCATGGGCCTTATATGCCCTATTTTGACCAATGTACTCGTGGGATATTTATGATGTAAAATTTTGGTTTTGACTTAATGATATATGTATCACAGTTTTGATGGTGTTTTGTTCTAATGATGTTTTTAGTGATATAGTTTTTATATGTATGTTATGCATGGATTTATAGTGAATGTGGAAAATTCCAATTCAACACATAGTTAGCTACTGAATCAACAAATGTATTACAGTCTCTAGGAATGTGGAAACATGAAATGTAGAGAAAAATCCATTCCAAGAGATTTATCCTCAAGTAGTATCTAAATAATTTAGGGTTGGTTACAGAGTAAACACAAATCTGCTGAGACATTACAAGTTGCGAGTCAAGTTGGAAAACCAAGTGGTAAATTCCAAGAGAAATGGTCTCTGTTAAGATCTCAATGATGATGTTATACTCTGCCACATTATTGGTGACTAGGTGAAGAAAAACCCCCCTAAATGCATGAGCTCATTGGTGGGTGAAATAGGACCCACAGAAAAAATTCTATGTTTCGAATACTACAATTGACATTATTTGCAAAGGCTACATAAATAGGAGAGGGTCTTGACATCTACCCATAAAGAAACATGTGGAAATAATTACACAAGGAAATTGTTAAGATATACAAAACCAGAAAAACAGAAAAATACATCACACACATTCTATGCACACTATTTAAAAACATGCAAAAAGTTATGCATAGTATTTTTTGACATATAGCTCATTACGTGACTCTCACAGTGAATTTCCATCTTGGTCAACCAACTCATAGGCCCCTTTCTTGAGAGAAGGGAAAATTTTAGGGGCTAATATTCACAAGTAGGCTAATTTTCCATGCTTTTTCCAATAAAAAGATTCGTCAATTTCTAGTTTTTTTTTTCTAAAAGTTATTCGCCCAAATTTTATAGCATAATATTATTTTACCTAAAAAATCGCCAAAATTATATATAGAATATTATAAAATTATTATTGATCTAAGTATTTTTACAAAAAATATTGTCAAACATTTTGCAATTTGCATATTAGGAACTACTAAGATTCGCCAATGCTGCTAAACTTTAAGATAAATTCCCATCCTTAAAATTTTCCCTGCTTAAGAGTTTGTTTAACAACATATGTACCATGATAAATAGGTTCTAATTTCCCTTCCCCTAACCTTCCATGAACCTGATCATAAATCAGAACTAGATCACCTTCCACAAAAATATGAGGTCGAACATATTTATCATATTGAACTTTGACGTGGTTTTTATGAGTTTTGTTAGCTATCGAAACATAAAGACATTATTCATAAAAATGTGATAAGTGTAACATAAATTCTTCTTTAGCACAAGTGTCAGGTAGAAATTAAA
>APFE031446331.1:72141-118969 GCA_000404065.3 Pinus taeda | reverse complement strand
GCAACCTGCTGAGAGCTACAACTCTCTCTCGTTTTCCAGTCTCTCCTGAAAGGGAGCTACAACCCCCTACTTCTTTTCAAGGACCACTTTTCATAAATTTTCAAACTGGATCCATATACATCAAATGATCATCAAGTACATGTAAATAATTCAGTCAGCTGTAATAACCAGATCAACAATAACAGAACAGAACCCAGAACTTCTTTCCAACAGAAAAATTCAATCAACAGAAGATCTTAACACGGATACGCGGTTCTTCCCTTACTGGCCTGCGTCGCTACGCAGTTCACCTTCTGCTTCTCTGCGTATACCCGCAGATCTCCTTCTTCTGGACCGCGTGGCCACACACTGCTCCTTTCACTGAACTGCGTATTGTACGCACCCAAAAACAATATCGCGCCGCGTACTTTACAGAAAGTACGCACCCAGAAGAATAATCGCGCCGCGTGCTGCTGCAGAAACCACGCACCTGAACCACTGTTGCCCTGCGTACCTACGCACTGAGCCTTCGCCGCTTCTGCGTACCTACGCACAGAACCTTCGGCGCCTCTGCGTACCCACGCACTTAACCTTCGACGCCTCTGCGTACCCACGCACTTAACCTTCGGCGCCTCTGCGTACCCACGCACTAACCCTTCGGCGCTTCTGCGTACCTTGGACTAGGGCTGAAATAACTTCAAATGCTCAGATCTGAACTTGTGCTCAAGAGATCACCCTTCGCCGATTCGCTTCTGACTTCTCCTTTATAAATCAATCTTTTAAGAACAGAGAACCCAATAGATCAGATCTTAAGATATTCAAAGACACACAAGATACTCAAGCCAAATGATCTTCTTTGCTTTATATAGGATAGCTCTTCCTCAAATCAAGGATCATGGGGCTCAATAATAATAATAAAATAATCAATACCGCGGGCCAAAACCATGATAACCCAATACTGTTGGCTAAATACCACTTAGAAACCCCACGGGTGGGCGCTTAACTGCCTTGGAATCTGTCCACTGGGGTACGCACTCCATGAATGGGTGACCCGCGTATTCGGACGCGGTCCCTGCACGGTATGGCTGCGGGTACGCACCTCCTGAACTGTTCTCCTGCGTACTTCTTTATTTTCATCAAAAATGAGAGCCATGCCATGGGTGTTGCCATCAAGTACAACATCTGAAACATATAATCATACCAGAACCATAATGCCAACAGGAAAGGAAATAGAAAAAGACCGAGCATTCAAAACAGAGAAGCCATTGTCCATCTAGATCATCTGTACAAGTGTTTGCTTAAAATTCATTTACGTTTTCACTATCTGTCAAGTTACTGTATCATTACTATTCATTAATTTTTTATGGCTACTGTGCAAACATTATTCACAGTCAAATACTAAGAAAATAGACGGAATCACAGTGAATTCATAGTTACCAAACTACCAGTCATCAATTCATTCTCGCACGCGGTTGAGCAACAATTCCAGTTCATGATATTCAGATAACAACGACAGAGAGTTCATATAGCAATGTTCACAAACTTTTCCAACGTTCGAATACACAAAAGGACGAACGACAATCCAGAACCCGAATACGCAGAGGTAACTAAAAACTATACAGTCTCTTTTACATTCAAAATTTCATTTCAATTATCAAAGAACCAAATTTATAGTACTATTGGTAGAGCCGAACAATGTTACAGAGGACAGAGACTATTAAAACATAAACAGAGCCAAGCACGACTGAAAGTTGGAAACCCTTGCAAAATAGAAAAACCCCGAGTTAGGGTTTGAACAAAACAAACGACTAGTGGTCCCAAAATCTTTATACATCTCACACAGGAGCGACAAAATCCAATTACAGTCGGACAAGCATACACAGTGATTAAGAAACTAGACCAGGAGATGGGTCTTTCGTAGAAATCGATACTGCAGATAGAGATTGAAGTTTCAGGCCTACCCAGGAAGAGAACGACCAAATAACCAAGCGTTGGAAGATACGCCGCCCAGGTCACCAACAAAGACCTGCAAGAATACAAATGCGAGTGCATTAGAATGTATGGTGTAAAGAATACTCAGGGGAAATAAGAATACCTGAAGAAAGTCAAAAATATCAAAAGTGGTTTTACCTGGAGAGCGCAGCCAGACGCCATAGCATGACAACCTGAACGAGACCGAGAAACTATTGAGAAAAGGAGCGAGTTGGGTTAGACCCAGAACCAAATAAAAAGTCATATTGAAACATAGACAGGTTTCGTTACCTGTTTTAAACTGAGGATGCGTGCCTGAGAAGCCCTGTGCTTCCAACCAAGACAGTGCCGCACTGTGAGAAAGCGAATAACCACAGACAAATAACACCCAAACGGAATTCGAACCAGAGACATCAGAGAACTAGAAGACATATAGCAAAAATACAGTGATTGCCGTTGACGACAACGAAGGAACTGAGCTAGAACCCTAGTATAGGTACAACCAACAGGCATAATAGCCACAATGAGAAGCGAGAAATATAACCTGAAACCCAAGCATGCAAGGAACAGGGAAATAGCAAAGTCACTTACCAAATTCAAGCAACGGAACCAAGCTGAATAGCCTTCACCATCAAACAACATTGCCATAAACCAAACAAACAGGTTAACAAGAGGCGGATTTCAAGTTCTCAGACAGCATCCAGAGCCAAACAAACTCACAGCATAACGCACACAGAGTTCCATTGCAGAGACCAACAAACCCTCAACGGCAGCGAATACCTCAGATCAAAATCACCAAAGAACAATCGAGAGAATACGAGAAAGGTTAGGGTTAAGGCGTGTTTCGAGGCAGAGTACTGTCAATTAATTCCCGCATTAACTACACCAGCTACCACCATCACAAAGACTCGCGAAACAGAGATATTTGTTCGCCACATAACCTATCCCCGTCATACATAAAAGTATAAAGTGCTGCCAAGTGGGCTGGGTCCCATCATGCAGTTTTATATCATTGATTTGTTTTTCAAAAAATATAAGTTTTATAACAAAAAATTAAAAATATAATATAAAATCAAATGATGAAATAACAAGCTTCGGATGGAAATTTTAATGAATTCCATTTACTCGACCACTAGAACATAGATAAAGAGGCTTCCAGCACTAAAAGTTATCTCTAAATAATTTTGATGAACTCTACTAAAGACTAACTTAAAATTGAGAATACTCTATCGAGGTTTTATCAAATTCCTGATTAATGTATTATCGCGATAAATAAATGTCTCGATTTTAGAAATACATATTTACTTATAATGGCAAAGCCGTTATCAAATATTGCTATAACTTAAACATAGTTCAAGTTAATAATTTTAACTGTAAATTAGAGAAAAATATTTACATATCTGGATTTTTTATTATTGTAATACTTATTTATATATTTTGGGAATAAATGTTAATTTAATATTAATATATATTTTAATCCATGCTTAAAAATGAGAATGTAAAAGATTATAAAAATAAGGAATGATATATATTAATATGATAAGTATTGATAAGATATTTCTTAAAAAAATTATTTATATACATTTTACATTGCAAAAAATTTAAAAAATGATAAAAATAATTAATTATAATTTTATTTTAATTATTATTGGTATTTATTATAAAAATGTATGATATATGAGTTAAGTATCTATTAACTTAAAAAAAAAAACATGTAACAATATTTTTAACTATGGAGATTCACTAGAACTTTAGAATGGATATCCTTAACTTGTAAATAGGCTTTGGTACAATACCATGGGTCAATGCCATGACATATCAATACCACATGCTCAAACAAATATAACTTGTTTCATAATGAGTATATATATATACAATCTAACTTAATTCTATAACATTTTTTTAATTAAATTGTAAAACAAAAAGGTCATAGCTATGATTGACATAAATATCAACTCTCTATCTACGTTAAATCGCTACTGTCCACCTATTAATTATTGAGAATTAAATTCAAACTATGGAAAACCGCCAAAATGGACAAACCAATGGCTGTAATAATATATGATAATTTACATTGATAAAGATGATGTTCTTTAGAATGTTAGAAATAAAATTTGATAAAGGAAAACAAAACTAAGTGAACACCACTAATACAATGTATGCTATTCCATTACCCAATTATGGTGTATCTAACTAGAGAACAAATGAGGAAAATATTAGTAATTTTTAATTGCATTTTCTAAATGCATGTCATGTTCATATATTGATTTATACTTTGGTTTGCAATTTATATTATTTTTTACGTGTAATACATGTAAACACAAAATTAATTACGGTATGTAAGGATAGAATCTCATCAATATGTCCTCTCTTGAGTTTCAAGAATAATTGGGAGTGTTAATAGTTTTCAAAGGGGTGAAATATTTCTTTAAAACTGTGTTGAAAGCATAAGAGAGGAATTTAGTTATAATATACTTAATTGAAAACCTACATTACATGCTAGTAACCTAGTTAAGCTATTATTTTAACAAAATTCAATGCTTAATTCTTACATAGATTGATAAGAAAAAAAAAATATGAAACAAACAAAAAATTTGTTAGTATTCCCAAATACTAAACATGAAAAGACACTTGAAAGTGTATCAAAATCATTCTCTTCACTCAGAACATAAGGATAAATCAAAATCCTTATTATTCATAGGGAAATGATAAGTTTTATTGCGCTATTAGGGACTTCAATATGTCAAATTGTAATAGCATTGTCAAAATTGTTCCATATTTCAAGAAAAAAGTTACTTCAAATAGAGTGCTAAATTCACGAATAGTAGTAACGAAACTGATGAAGTTGCTTATTGGGATTTTATCTCCAAGTATCACTAATTACATAGAATTCTAGAAGGATTAGAGAGAAGTCGATCGACTTTTAGGAAATCCATTCTCATGATGCACTAAATCAAAATCATTTTATCTAGTGGTGCTTATATAGAGGCATGCATTATGAACATGATAACCATGTTATGGACGTGTGTGGATGTGTGTAGATGTATCACTCAATAGTTTAAGTGATTCAACCAAGAAGAGAGGCCCAATTATACTCTTTCCTATTTTGGATAGCTAAATCCACCGAATTATGTGGCTCGAAAACAAACTTGATGGGATTTAATGATGATAAGTGACGTGAAATAAGATTTAAGAAAAACCCAAAAATCTCTCCTATTAACTACAAATTAGAGGAACTATAATTAAATAAATAGGATTAGTCTGTATTCACTAAAAGATAATTCAATCACTAATTTATAAAACATTAATTATAAGAAAGAAAATATTATTTGTAAATAATAAATCCATTGAATCAAATTTTTCCTAAAGCATGGGAATAACACACATGATACCAAATACTACAAATAAGGTTGACAAGATGTGTGATGGTCTACACAGATACGCAATGGAGCTATGCAGACATGCAATGGAGATAGGAAATATTTCAATGGAAACTCATTTGCATGCTGAGATAACAACCCATAAATTTCCACCAAAAAGTCAAAAGAGAGAAAAGGTTTTCCATAATATGTTTGTTGTATGTGCAGATGTGACTAGAATTCATAATTCTGGAAATAATAGTAGGCAACCTTTTGTAAAGCTAGTAGAGAATTTGGTATGGAAATCATGTGTTGTGAAGATAAATGAAAAAAAAAAAGGAAAAGTCTCTTGCAACACTTGTACATAAAATTCTTGAGGAAGAGAACGACTACAGAAAATATCAAGGTGCAGTATGAAATAAAAAAATTTGTCACCAAAAGTTGATGTTTATAGGCCATTCAGAAGAGATAGAAGTGAACAATTTTTCTCCAAGATTGCGGAATGCACTTAATAAGTTTGCCAAAGGAGAAATTGTGGGAAGAATACATTGAAAGGAGCTAAAATACTTAAAGGCCCACAAGATTTGCATGGAAAGAAGACTACTAAGAACATAATTTAAGGTCAAAAGGAGGGACAAGAAACACTATCAAGAGAAAAAATAGCGAGTATGGGACAAGCCTATCTCATGACAATTTATTTCATTTGCAAACAAGATATAAGGGGAAACATTTTATCGTATGAAGGAGCCAACAATTTACAACAATACATTTTGTTGAAGGTAGTGATGGGGGAAATATTTACTATTATAGTTACCATTAATAAAAAGAGGTGAAGAATGAAGTCCTACATCCTTGGGAGGTTTTCAAAAGGATAACTGGTAGCAATAGTTTAAACCAACAAGGCAGAAGCAACATGTATCAAATGAACACATATTGGAGATGGGGGTTGAGCAAATGAAAGGTGTACCTAAGGTATGATACAATGGTGAGGAAAGAGTAATCAGTTTCAACACTTAACTGAATGGAGGGGACTACACCATCTTGGCAAAGATGTAATTGTGAAGTCGAATTTGGGATTGAGGAAGGAAAATGAATATGAAATATTGCATCAGAATAACACAGAATATCATAGAATCAAATAATGGATATTGGCACACTAAATTTAGTAATGAACCAGTAGCATGACCATATGTGTGACCAATAAAAATAGTTTGTTTGGGACCCTAGAGGTTTTTGTAGAGATATGACTAGGAGGTCAAACTTCTTCCACTTGGGGACTTTTTTGGGAGTATCACCATGTGCAAATTATTTTGTTAAGGCCAAAATAGAGCTATGTAGGCTCTAGAAGAATATTTTTATTTTTTTTGGAAATTAGGAAATTGCAGTAGGAATCTAGATTGTTAGCATAGTGTTGTGGCTCATTGTAATAATGCTGGTTAGCAGGTTGATTTGTTAGGTGGTTTAGTTGTTGGGAAATTGGGCATTTTCTATGATAAAAAATATAAAACAAGGAATATGGTAGTTTTGGTCTACTGGAAAAATGTCCAATTTTCTCTGTCTATAGAGATATTTTTCTTAGCATTGTCCATATACATAATGTAGTGCAAAGGAAAGGAGAGAAACTCCATAGTGAATTTGGAGACAATATTTGGGAAATTGTCCATATACATCATGTAGTGCAAAGGAAAGGAGAGAAACTCCATAGTGAATTTGGAGACAATATTTGGGAAAAAGGCCCGTTAGATTTTCTATATATATATATATATATATATGAAGTGAACATGGTTTTTCTTCCCACTTTGTACATAATTCCTCCACGTAATTGTGAACGTTGTCAGTATGAATTTCATTGACTTGGTTTTGACACTTGTATGTGATCAAGGACTTACATTGACGGGGCTAAGTGGGTTTCATCAAATTCGTGCACATGGTCATTAGCAATAAGAATAACAAGATCAACAAATGGCTTTAGGGACCATTGCTACATGTTTTAGCGTTGAGTCCTTGCTAGATCGAAGCCCGATAACCACACAACAACATAAAAAATTATTGTCTCAAAGAGAGATATTACTAAAGGAAAAAAGATAAAAGTGTCGTGACAATTTGTAGAGAGCGGCTTGACATTACTTGTGAATATTGTTAGTGTCATAGTCGAGCTCTCATTTCATTTTTTTAAAGACATATTGGTGGTAGGACTTGACTTCATATGTTGACATTAGTTGTGAATATTGTTAGTCTCAGACTCGGGCTCCCATTTCATTTTTGTAAAGACATATTGGTGGTAGGACTTGAATTCATATGTTCTCAAAACAGTGTAATCGAGATCTTATCAAGTTTAATAAAATGATTGGAATAATTTGTTGACCCTGACTAGTTAGAGGTGGAGCCTTGGGCTAGTTGAACAATGTGTGGAGGTGGAGGAAAGCTGGTTTCTGACCTATCCATATTGATTCTTTGGTGAGAACCCTCGGTATAGTAGTATGGACTCCTCGACAATCCTTTAAGTTGCGGAGGTAATGTTTTAAAATGGAATATTATTAAATTTTATTTACATAGGTGAGGAGTTTAAGTTTATAAAGTATATAAGGAAGTGGCACCATATACCAAATGGTGTGAATAATTATAAAACTTTAAAGATGTTTTATGAAGCCACATTTGAATAAGGAATGGTCGACATAATATGTGGGGTTTGGTACTTCTTGTGTTTTAAATAAGGAAAGGGATTTCCGTTCATAGTTTTTAGTTTGGAAAGTAAAAGTGGTTAGGAACAATTAAAGGAAGGACGTCACCGTAAAGGGAAAAAAATATTGGGCATATAAAGCAATCTATCAAAGGGGTCTGTGATTAGGAGGCTACCTAGGAGATGGAGGATAAAATGAATGAAGCATTTCCTACTTTGTTCTAAGAGAAGGGGAAATGAAAGAAGAACATTGAGGATGGATTTTATTTTAAGGGAGGGATGATGTGACAACCCTATGTTTTTTTTTTTGAATACATGGTTATTTTTAAACTATTGTATTATTATTTGAATTTAATGGTTATGTAAGCAAGGATTTCAATTATTTATTATGTAATTAAATTTTATTTAATTAATAAATGAGTAATTTTGCAAAAATAAAGAAAGAACGCTTGAGTAATATAGAATTCTTGCCAATCTAAAAAATGTTGTTTGTGGTCAAGTCCACATGATGGACATTCCCAAATAATCTTCTAAAAGTCCCAAGGAGAAAACTACCAATTTGAAATAGCATAGTGGGACAGAAATATTATTCTAAAAACCTAGCTAGATATAAATGCTAAGTTTCATGAAAAATAAAAGAAATCATATCTTGATAGAGGCATGATATAAATGGAAAAGGGAAGACCTTTTCCTAATTAATGTAAAAATATTAAGTAATTAAGGGCTGAAAATCCTTAAACAAGGACACTGCTAAGGGAAAAAGACATGCTTGGAAGATCTATAAGAAAACCAAGCAGGAACACAAAGAGGTTATTGATTCTATAAGGTAAGGAGGTCCAAGCTCGGTGGGAATCACTTATTGAAATTTGTTGGCTGGAAAGGACATGATATATTCCTGAACATTCCCAAGTTTTTAGTTGCAGTTAGACGATTTTGATGCGACCGTTTAATGCTAAATGTCAATATTTCCTAATGTTTTTGTGCTAAGAATCCTCATTAGATTATTGAAGTAAATTGTAAACATAATTATGATGAGAGTTATAGAAACTATAATGCAAGTGATCTAATAGGGAAGTTAAGATAAAAATAACTAGTTATTTGTACGACTATGGTTGTTATATAAAAAATAATTTTCTCACAGAAATCCATTCATAGCAATAAATGGTTTATGCTTAAGAGTGTGTTAAAATTCATGAACTAAATTTTGCTATATAGTTAGAGTGTTAACATTGAATTAAATTTTTCTATATAGTTAGAGTGTTAACATTAATTTCATATAATGAAATGATAATACAGAGAATGAAATTATAATAGAGAATGGTAAAAAATCTAAAATAAATATTAGTAAGTATTTATAGAATCATGCAAATTGATTAATCCTATATATTTTGCTTGCATGTACAAACTATATAAGAACTAGTATAAAAAAAACTTATATTATGGGATTATCTGTAGTTGACTATCAAAAGATCTATATGCTTAGATTCCTTAACAATATAGTTAATAAAAGAAGCTTGATGGTGCACTTACATCAATAGTAGACATTAAATTGAAATAACATAAGGAAGATCGTATTCGGAAGATTGAATTTAAATAGAATTATTTTATAATGAAAAATAGTCGATAAGTTCGGTAAGGAAACATGGAATATATATGGTATTCTTGTAGACAAAAATGGATTAAATCTCCTATCAGTGAGTTTGACCAAAGAAGGGACTATTATGTTGAAGAAGAGGTGATTAGTACATTACTTATTAAAATCATTATACCAAGGGTAGTGTGAAATCATATCGGGGAGTGAAGGATTTAATTAGTTAGTAGAAATTTTCAAAGGAAGAGTACGTGAAATTATCATACAAAAGAGAAGAGATTGAACTGTGAGTAACTTACTATAATAATGACAGTGAAGGCATATAAATCCATTCCGTGGGAAATCCAGTATATGGAATGTAATCTTAAGAAAAGACAACTTGGGTGAGGAATTGTCAATGCCTCATCTCGATTATAAACCAACATTTTTAACTTACATACATAAAATTTACAGTAAAACTTTTATATAAAGTTTGAATATTAATCAGTGTTATAGTGAAGAAAGCAGGAATTAAATACATTGAATAATGCGACAGAATCACTCTGAGAGATTTGTATTATGCCAACACAAGTATCTAAGAGAACACATACTAATTATAGTAGTCGTAATTAACAATCTACATTGAGGGTAAACCTAAAGCATTCGAAAAACTCTATGCGGAGGAGATTCACACAATATAAATGTTAAAATGCAAATTGTATACATGCTACACTACCAGTAATTCAACAATGCCAATATAATTATAGATATGGCACAAATATTTCAGCCATGCACATATTTAAATATAATGTAATTAATACAAGGATCTGAGAATGTCAGAATCTGTGAAGCAACATGCTTTTTTCCTTTTAGTCCTAATACAATGTAAAACAAACTAATGGCTAGAAAATACTAGAAACGTAATAGCATAGAATGAGATTCTGTTCAACCATATATCCATAAAATCTTCAGTATTATGCGATATGTCTCAGGAATATATGTGAAGAGCATCCAAACTAGAAAAGATAAAATAAATCATTTCAACGTCAAATATAGAGGATATTTGTTAAAGACAGATGGAGCTGGCGCAATGACACTTTTTCAAAGTCAAACAAATAGCAAGGAAACTTGAGATTGAATTAGAAAACAAAAGTCTCAAAGTAGGAACTTAGTATAAAATGAATAAGCTTATAATTCAAAGAGTTAATCCTAGTGGGCTATCCAGAGCTGATGAAGGTATCTCCTCCAGTGCTATCGCTCTCGAGAACCAACATAAGCCCAAGTTATTATGGTATATTGAAGAAACAATTAAATAAATTGCAAATTAACGCCAAAGAACAAGTTGAAAAAATCCCATTGACGTTTGTTAGAGTAAGAGGGTAATTATGTCTAGGGTTAAGATCATAAAACCTAGGTACCTCACGAACTTTTGAACACTCTTTTGAGATTCACGAGTGTGACAATGAGTATAGATAAATACTATGAAAATCTATTAAGTTCACAGGCTACGACTAAAATCAGAGTGCTTAAAAAAACACTAAATGAGACATTATCTATAAAACCCTATATAAAGATGGCCTCCATCCTATAGGTGGAAGGAAATATAAAAGTGTAACAAAAATGTACCCAATATGGCATGAATCCCCAAATTTGAAGTGGCAGAGTAACGCACTGGTCACTCTATTGTCTATTCACAATGAGTAAGAAATACTGTAAAAACCCTTACACACATATGGTAAAATGAAATAGATGGGATATAAAAGTCTCAAGCTAAGATAAAATGGAAATGTGGCATGGAGAGTTTACCAACCGTGGTCATCCTTATTATACCTACAGCAATTGTTGTCGTTGAAATCATAGAATAAATATGTAATGCATTTGAAGAAAATGAGGAATGATAGTATAACAAGAGGAAGCAATATTTTCCATGAAAATTACCATTTTGTTAAGCATTGACACAGACACAAATTCCTGTTTGTGATGTTAACAATGCATATCCAGACACAAATTCCTGTTTGTGATGTTAACAATGCATATCCAGACACGGATACAACCTATGTGAGAACAAAGTAATGGCGTTGAAGAAGATCTGTCATTTATAACAAACCGAAGCAACACCTGTCCATGAGAACAAAAGCCAACTGCAGAAATGATTCATGGATTAGGGTGTCCACCCTTTGGTAAAACCTAAATGACTCCTCTGTCATATTGTTATCACAAATCCAAACTATCCATAATGCGTTGTACAGAGGAACGGTGTGAAGGAACATGGGTAATGACCGATGTGGCCTATTCCAAGTGTACATGTTTATTAACAAATGACCATTCAATTGATAGCACACCTTATGGAAGAAACTATACGTCTAGGTCTTAAAACCTAAGAATGGAGATCAAAATGAGTGCATATTTAAAAACAAAAGAATTCGTTAACAAGGGAGGGTCGTACCCCTCACATTTTTCATTAGAGACTAGGATATGAGAGTACAGAATTAAGAGTATTTAGTAAATAATTATAATATAATGTTGGCAAATGCGCTACATTTTATATTGAAAAAGGTCAAATAAAGGACCACATAAAGACCAAAGTTAAGTCTTCGAATGATGTTAAAGATGTTAAAGAAGGGTACCATAATTAAAGACCAAAGTTAAGTCTTCTAATGATGTTAAAGAAGGGTACCATAATTGAGGCATGATAAGAAAATGACCATAGCTGTATTATCCATATTATGGAGATATATGAAAACCATTGACTAAGTGATAATGTGATAATTCATGGTTATGAAATGAATAAGCTTGCAAATATTTGGTGCTTGCGATCGGGTGGCTTTGCAATCTAAACTAGGGTTTGAGTTAGGGTTTGCCAGCTAGTAACCATGGCGGGATGTGGAGGAGGGACTTCTGCTCTCTATTATAGTCAAGTAGCTACGAACAGAAGCAAGCAAGCTAGTGAGCATCACTTCAAGAAACCAACGAGGTGACAACTGAGGATATTAACACACGAAATATCAAACCTCACAAATAGGAAGAGAATCACGAGGAGGATAGCAGGGAGAAGAGGACAGGGGGTAGCAGCCAGAAAGCTACACCTATGAGTGCGACAGGGATCTGTAAACCCAAGTCGACCAGTATTCCTCAGGTAGTTTTAAGTGACCCAGCGATATAGATGCACAGAGATCACATGGTGGAACACGCGGTTTTATGCAAATTTATGGGGGCTTGGCTGGCGGAGAAGGCTTTGCACAAATGGATAAGGAACCACTGGAAACCAATGGGAGAAATAAACCTTCACCTTGGGTCTAAGGGTTTTTTTGCGGTGGTGTTCACAAGCTTAGAGGATAAAGATAGAGTGTTCGAGGGAAGAACCTATTTTTTACACTATTGTAGGCCTTTACATGCGACCATGGGTGATGAATTTTGTCCTAGAATGAGAAACGTTCACTTCGATACCGGTATGGATAAGAATTTACTCCCTTCCTTTAGATTATTGGCTGCTAGAGTCTCTAAAGGCTATCGACAACAAGCTAGGGCATTTTATAAAGATATCAAATGCGACTCTATGAGGCAAATAAAGTTCCTTCACCTGGATTTGTGTGGAAATGGACTTATCTGGAGCACTTCCGGATGAGATCATTTTAGAATTGTATGATGAAAAATGGGTGCAGGTGGTGGACTATGAACATGTCCCATTTAGGTGTCGTAAGTGCCATGAACATGGACACCTACACAGAGACAACCCATCAAACAAAATGGAGAGCAACACGAAAACCACCATAGGTAAAGATCCTGAGGGTTTCGCTAAGGTGGTGGGTAAAGGGAAAGGAGGAAAGTTGTACCAAAAGAAAATCAACAAGAACGGGAAACTGAGCCACAATAGTTTCAAGATCTTAGAAGAAGAAGTCGAAAACAACGGGGCAAACCAGGAATCAGAGACTAATCCCACCATAAGGAAAGGGATTCTAGCATGGAGGATATACCAGAGAATAGTCAACAAAAGGATGATATACCGAGCATTATGGAGCTCAGTAGGGACCATGGGATGACCCCAAGTGAGGCGGGAATGGAGGACCATGAATTGCAAGAGATTCTAGAGAGGGAGAATTTAGATCTAGAAAATTTTCTGGAGTAGGGAATTACCAAAGGGGTTGACTCCCTGCAAAAAGAGGAGTTTGACAGGGTTCAACAACTCTTCCTCTGGAAATCCCAATCGAAAGGTTCTGGAGTCAAAAGAAACCATGACAGCCAGGACAAGAGAGGGATGAAAACAATGGAGGAAACACATGGCCACTCTTCCAAGAACCAGGGTAGGAGAAGAGGAAGGAAAAGACATAATGAGCTGCTGACCGAATGTGGGAAACTCATAATTAACTCAAGTAAGATGAAATATCTCACCAGTTACTCCTTTATAAACCTTTCTTAATGAAGCTTACAACCTGGAACATTAGGGGTCTAGGAAATAAAAGGAAACAAAGAAATTGTAGCAATAGAATAAAAGAAAAAAAATCAGATATGGTTTTTATTCAAGAAATAAAGTGTTTGATGGAAAAGATCAGAGAAATACATAGAAAATGGTTAATCAAGTATGAGTATCTAGAGGTTAAGGCAGATAACTCAGCGGGGGCGATTCTTATGCTCTGGGATCCCCATAAACTTGGAATCCTGGATGTTGAAGCGTCCAGGAACTATCTATCACTGGTGATTCAACCTTTGGGTGATAAAGAGATCTACATGATTACAAGTGTCTATGGTCCTCAAAAACTAGAAGACAAACTCAAGCTTCTGACCTGCCTTGAGGCGCTGAGAGAGAGATATCCTGATATGCCCTGGATTCTGGCAGGGGATTCCAATATGATCAAATCTCTTATATAGAAAAAGGGTGGCACCAAAATACTAGGCAGAGACTTCGTTGCCTTCCAAAAGATCTTAAACAACATGGATCTAGTGGATACTGAAACAATAAATGGCACTTTCACGTAGAACAATAAGAGGGGAGGGGCTTCTCAAGTTGCCTCTAAACTATATAGATTCATAATCTCAGAGAGCCTCCTTCTCACAGGCCTTGGCATCTTAGCTTTAATCCTTCCCTTTGGAGGCTCGGACCACTGGCCTGTCCAACATGAAGCCACTTTCATGGGTACACCGAGGAACAGACCCTTTAGGTTTGAAAATGTCTGGTTCTCTCACCCTGACTTGATCAGAAATATTGACAAATGGTGGATGGAAGATATTCCCGTTCAATGCACTAAAATGTTTAGGTTGCAACAAAGACTTAAACAGATCAAATCTAGACTTAAGTATTGGAACAAAAAAGAGTTTGGTAATATTTTTAAAGCCAAAAGAGAAGTTGAACAAAAACTCCAGGGTATTAATCAGATCATCATCATGGATGGTTTTACTGAGGAAAGGAAAAATCAAGCCTATTCTCTTCAGAAGGATTGGGAAGATAGGTGCATGCAAGAGGATATTTTCTAGAGACAGAAATCAAAGGGTGCAGTGGATCAGAGAAGGGGAAAGAAACACGAAGTTTTTTCATAAATCAACTTTGGATCACAGGTCACATAACAAAATTTCAAAACATAGAGATGTTCAACGGAAAGAGCTCTTCTCCCACAAAGAAATGGAATTTTTCCTAGTTCAACACTTCCTTAGCATAGTAGACAAGCCTCTCCTCAGCAGATCATGGTTCATTAACAATCTCACAAAGTACATTCCCAACCTTGTGATAATGGAAGACAATCACAATATTAACAGGCCAGTGTCTGAAGATGTAGTCGGTGAAGTTCTCAATGAGATGAAAAATGGGAAAGCTACTAGCCCGGATGGTTTCAATGTGGACTTCTTCAAAGTATGCTGGAAAACAGTCAAACAAGACATCCTTGATGTTGTGGAAGACTCAAGAAGATCCAAAACAGTTTTGAAGGCCCTCATTGCCTCTTTCATAGCCTTGATTCCAAAGCAGGAAAAAGCTATGACACCAGATAGATTCAAACCCATAGATTTATGTAATGTGGTGTACAAAATTATTTCCAAAGTGATCGCTAACAGACTCAAGCCCCTTCTTTGAGCTCTTGTCTCAAAGGAGCAAACTGGTTATGTGGAAGGAATATAGATTCTCAATAACATCATACAAGCTCATGAGGTGGTACACTCTCTTATGAACACTAAGCAAGTTGGTATGATAATTATTATGTAAAAAAATATTTTAATGCAAATAATAATACTGAAGTTGATCTCTTTGCCAAGAATATACTTCATTTTGTAAAAATATGAATATTAAAATGTTTAAAAGTAGAATCAAAATGTTATATTTTTTTTTTTTTTTTTTTAAACTAATTTGAATTATTTTAGAATTTTTTTTTATTTATAAATATTTTGAAAATTTTCGTTCATTTTTAATTTATATGTTATAAAAATTTTAAAATACTTTGATTACTAACAAACTAATATTTATATATTATGAATATTTTTATAATATTGATAAAATCAAACCATGTAATTCATTCTTATTTAATTATTTAGTAATCTTAAATGATATGAATTTCATTTAAATTATTTAAACGAAAAAATTATTCACATAGATATATTATACAAAATATTTATCATTCCCTTATTGAGAAAATACATGTTAATTTGAAATTCGTCTAAAAGTATTTTATATATAGAATTTTTGTAAGGAAAAAATATTAATGACTTATTATTAATCATAAAACTTATAATATTTTAAATGTATTAAATATATTTTTAAGTTATATTACAAGGTTTGTTGAATTTTATTTTTGAGGTTTGAATTTTGGTGAATTTTATTTTTTTTTTTAGGCTCGGCAAATCTCATAGTCATTGATCAAGTCCATGGATCAAAACTCATAACCTCATGTGACAACTGAAGCTTGTCATTTATCCTTGCAGTTTCCATGTCTGTCATAACATTTTTGATGTTTACTAATGTTTATTTCTTACTATTTTGTGCTATAACCTAATCATCTTCGAACTCGAACCATGTGACATTGTTCTTGAGATCAAAATTAAATTAATAATAAATAATTCATAATTTTTTTTTTAATGTGTGGTTCATGGATATCAGGGATTGGTGGCCGCTATGTCCAATGAAAATATATAGGAATATCCAAGCAAAGCGATAGCTTCCCATTGGCTCATTAATACAGCCAAACCCTAAGAGAATCGAGGGGAATTGAACCTATGATCCCTCACTCACAAGGTGCTTTAACGATGAGAACTTAACCAATTGAGTTACCCCTTGGGGATTTTCTTTAAACTTAACAATTCTAAAATAATATTTATTAAGTATTTTGTAATTTCAATAGTATTATATAAAAAAACAAGTTAAATATTGAAGTCTGACACTTTGAAGAACATATTCAACATTTCTGGTGTCACACACTAGAATTGTTATGGGGCTTTCCTTTGAAGCCCTTTCGCCTACGTACGTCAAATTAGCCTACAAAATTATCAATTTCAACTAAGGATAAATCCATGTCCTCACTTTTTAGAGAACTCTCCATCAGTAGTGGCTCATTGTAGCATGAAATTTCCTTATATTGTTTAAATGGATAGAATCATGGGAATGCTTCTACCCACTGATTGTAGGCACGATTATTGTTGATTCTCTTTTAGTCTTATTTTCTAGAATATTCTCCTCTATTGAGGGATAAGGCAGATCCACAAGGGTCTACATTAGATCTTGAGAAGTTGACGCATCAGAAGTTGTCTTTCCTATTGAGAACAATCTTTCTAATGACTTTATGATTTGTTGGCATTTGTTGGTTCCTTGTGATCTTGACATTTGTGATTGGGGTTTCTTGGCTTCAAGGAGTTCAAAAACCCCTTTGTCGCAAGGCATGCATTTTGAAAATGCTTGGGATGTTGACAAATTCTACATTTGAAATTAGTGTTTTCGTAATCCAAATGATGAGTTCCATCCCACATTAGATTGATTTTATGTGATAATCCTTCATTTAAATCAAGTTCATCAAGGATGCAGATGAAGGAGATGAACCCATTAGCCAAAATTTAATTGTCTCTTTTGATGAAGTAAACAATTGAATTACCAATAACATCGAGGAATTCTAGCTTAATCCACTAGAGGGGTATGTTCGAGAGCTTTACGTAGCCACAGTAGACAAAGACTTCATGGAAAGGGGGTTAAACTCTGTGAACCATGGCTAAATTAAAAGACCTTCATGACCTAAGAACCAAGGCCCTCAGTTGAAAACCCACTACCAATCTTCGATATCCTTGAACACTACCACAAAATATCTTTTGGAACAATAGAATAAACATATTCTAGATCTAGTTTTAATGAAACCAACCCTCGAGGATAGTTGTTGGGGACTAGAAACCATTAATCCTATTGATAACTGCTCATCACTGATAATACATTAGCTTAATATTATTAAAATCTCTTTCATTTGGAGTTTTGGGATCTCTGCTAAATTCTCTACCACAAAAGATGGACCTTGAAGATCTTTAGGGGGTTATGAGCTGGAGCCTAGCTTAAGGGAATATTTCAATAATAATGGTTTTGATGCCAAAGATATCTTGCATCCTCTAACACCTCTATACGAATGTGCTATGAGGGAAATGGAGGCATCTTTCTTGATGCCATAATCATTGAGCTTATTTGTTCACTTTAATTTCCTCCATTCATAAAGATGTCTTGTGATACTTTTCAACATATGTATAGTGTCTATGAGAGAAGAAACAATGTCCCCTTCAGTCACCGTAAAGCAAAGGGACTTTCTAGACAATTTTTTGAAGAACATTGTGATATTTTGGATATCTAAATCCCCAAAATTAGTATTAAAGGAGATGACATTAAGATCCCAAAAAAATGAATCCATCTTACGAAAAAATTTGAGATATTAATAATAGTCCTACAAGTAATTTATAACTAACGAATTATGCCAAAAATTTTGTAGAAGATCCCTCTCCAATCGTGCAGAGCTTGGTCAGATTTTTGGACAAACACTTTGCCAGAAAAATTTCTGCAAAGGTGTTTGTCACTCATTAAATTCTTCTTGTGTATTAAGGGCACTTTGAGGGTCATAACAAATTAAAAACCTAGACCTAATGAGTGAATGGATTCATCCAATCCCTTTGCAAACTACCAAAAGAAGCAGGAAAATAGAATGATCCCTATCACAACAATTGCCATGGGATTCCTTCGACCTGTAGAGTGCTTGTAGAGCCACGCCATCATCGTTCTAGACCACACTTAAGCCCAAAACAAAGGAAATGATAGTGGTTGAAGGCATAGCTCAATAAGTTGTCTGCAGCAGGAGAGCATGCAATCCAAAAACCAATAAGTCCACCGACATCCTTCGCCACGGTGGGAGAAGGGTTTGACTTTCGATATCTTATGGCCTCCACCTTTATGTATTACTATCTCTCCACCTATGATGGTGCTCTTCAAAAATTAACAAAACCAAAAAACCTTAGCACCCATCATAATCTCTATCACAACAAAATAATTATTATTAATATAATAACAAATATTTAATAATTATGTTTTATAAATTAAAAATATTCGATTATAAAATTTATATCTAGTCTTCTAAAATTCAAAATATCTATATAATTTAGCTGCAACATGATAGATGTTTGGATCAAAATTACTCAGTATATTGAAATTATTTTTTGATATTTTCATTAAACAATTATATTATAAGTCTATTTTTTTTATAATAAATTTTATGTGTTATTGGAGATTTTTTCTAGAAGATATTGTTATAGAAATTTAAGGTAGGAAAAAAATCACCAATTTTGTTTTAACATAGAAATTTTTTATAATTAACCATTAATAACATAATTTTTTATTCAATAAATATTATATTTTATATAATTATTTTCTTTTATAATATTACATATTATTATTTTTCATTTATATTCTGTTATTAAATATTTATTCTTTTATATAAATATTTAAAACGGGGTGGTATAAAGACACAAGGGCCTGGTTAAACTATTGGAAGATCAACGAGAATGATGCATTGTAAAACATTAATAACATTAAAAGTATTGTTACATCTAAGTTTAAAGAAAAAATGTGGTGTGAGGAAGATTTAGCGGCTAAAAGAAAATTAATTTATTATAACAAGGTCATCAACCCCACCCTAGAAGATCAAAAATATCTCTCTATTCTAACTAGCTCAAAGAATAAAATTAATATAGCAAATATTAGAACGAACTCTCATGAGCTCCATAGTGAAACAAGTCATTGGGTAGTTCCTAAAATGATGGCCTCCCGCCTTTCCAACGCGGCTTAAGTTGATTAGACTGTGCACATTCAATGTGATAGACGTTGATCTTTATGTGGATGTACGCTCCTCCTGATATTTTTCGGGGTTTTAACTTGCAGTACAGGTTATGGATTGCCACCTGCCGGTCTCCCTCGTCAAGTCACTCCCGCCTTTTGTCAACCCTAGGCTTGTTTGCTTGTCATTTCGCCTATTCACCGTGTTAAACCCCTGCTCTGTTCTATTGAGGTTTATCCGCGCCTCCACCGCCTGGTTCCAGCACTGTATTTTCGTGGGTGCTTTCGGCCTTCTGCCGCTCTGAACGTTGGGTTACAATGGCGATGACAACGCCCTCTGCTCCTGCACTGTAATAATATTTTGGTTTACTGTTTCGTTGGGTGTTCTCTGCTATAAAACGTTGTTTCTCGCCTCTTAATCTGTGTTTTTAACTTGTGACAGGGTCCCCGTCAATCTGTTGCGTTTCGACTCTGCTTCTGAGGTAAGCTCTGGTTCCATGCCAGACTTGGTTTCCACTTCTCCTTCAGACCCTAACGTCCTCGCTCCTTGTCTTCAGGGTTATAGTTGTCGTTTCGTTTTACAATGCCGCCTCCTCAACTCTAGGTGAGAACTAGTGTTTCATAACTCGTTCGTTTGTTGACTTTAATAGTTATTTCGTGGTTACAATTTATATTGACCTGCCTCCACTCCGTTTTGCAGGTTGCTCGAGGTAGTTGGCCGCCGTTGCCTTGCGCTCTCTGCGGTCTCTGGAAACCGTTCGAACCCTCCCAATCCTTCACAACGGGTAGGGTCTTTCCGGGTTGAATTAATTGTAAATCTGTAGGGTTTAAAGACTTTTGTTTACAATAGTTATAGTCACCTGAGCGGTGAACGAACAGTGCTTCTCTCGGCTGTTGTAACTCTCCTATTCGGTTCTGTAATATTTATATTTTTTTATTAAAACCCTTATTCGCACAGAACTCGTTCTGGTGCCCTCTCGCTGTTATAGCTCTTTGGTTCTGTTCTCTTGTATCTTTATCTTTGTTAAAAGCTCTGTTTCGAAAGAAACTCGTTCTGGTGGAGCGTTAGACGCTCAGAACTCTTTGTGTGCCTTGGTTATAATGATTAATAAAATGAGACTGTTTTGGTTTTTCATTTCCAGCATTTACATTGGTCGTAAATAACATGAGGGTTTGTATTTCATTACCTGGTTGATGGGCTGTGATCGTAATTATTCGCTTTTCTTTAACTGGAAGTAGTTCTTGTAGCAACGCTCTGCTCTCCTTGCCAATGCTTACTGTCTTTGTTATTTCGAATATAATTTAGTCACATAGAATAGACATCAATACATGAAATTAATCTTTAACAGTGGTGCTTCAATTGATAAAAATAATTTTTATTTCAGAGGACTGTAATTTCTTTCTCTGTTTGAGGAATCCCCTCACTGTCTTTTTTCCGCCTTTTTAACCTCTCAGAGGCACAACTGCCTTCCTTTCCGGTTGAACTGTCCAACCAGAATTTGTGCAACTGCCCACCAGTTTCTTTTACAAAACTGTTGATTAACCATTAACTGTTTCCTAACTAAAACAATTCATAGTTTGTAGTTTCTATGGTTCTAATGACCCTCAGGTAAAATGCTAATTTACTGTTAACTAATCCCTAATTAAAAAAAGAAGTTCACAATTTGTAATTGCTATGGTCCTAACGACCTTCTGGAAAATGAAACAGATAATAAAGAAAAGTAAAACAACCGACAAGTCTAATAACCTGTCCAGCTATGCATGTAGGATTTGTTTGTTCTTGTTCTCTCCACGAGACCGTCAACCACCTTCTGTCTCCTCGGAGCTGGATGCTCCTGCATCATAAAATGCCATGGATGGAAAGGGTCTACAATCTCTGTGAGAATAGGAACATCGAAGATGAAAACCACTTCCTCTTAGAGTGCCCCATGTACAACCACATTAGATCTTAGTTTCATAATCTTTGTCGCAATACTGACCTTCCTAGCCTTTTACGATGTCAAAATTATATTGAGCTTGGGAGGCTTCTCTCTAAGCCTCTTGAGCATAGGAATAGCATCTTAAATCAAACTAAATAACTTGTCCTTTTAGGTCTGATAGACCAAATTTTGGTCTCAGTGGACATTAACCATCATCATCATTATCATCACAATTATTAGGTTTCAATAACTACATATATTATATCGTTTATTTTATATTTTAATTATAAATAATTTATTTATTTTATTATTTTCGCTCTGCAATAAGAATTTCTTATTGGGAGTTAAAAATAATAATAAGAAAAATATTCTTTTGTTTTGAGTACAAATTTTTATTTTTATTTTTTTTATTTTTTATTTTAGGTTTATTAATAGAATACGTATGGAAACAATATTATTAACTAGTGTAGTGATATAAATTAAATGGCTAGGAAACATTAATAGACATCAAACCAATTATCTCATGATACATTTAGCAATGTTAATATTAAATAAATCATGAAAATTAACTAAAATATTAATTTTAACTTAAATTATTATTAAGATTTTTAGTCATGGAGATTTACCCTTACTTTATTATTCCTAATTTGTAAATAGAATTTGTTATAATAACATGCACCAATAATATGGCTTATTAGTACAAACATTACTAAAACATAACTCAATTCAAAATCAAAATATTTTATAAATATTTTATTTTATAGAATTTTTTTAATTAAATTGAAAAGTAAAAATTGGATCACTACTTTTAAAATAAACATCAAGTCTCTTTTTGTTTCCAGTAGGTAAGCACCCACAGGGATTTGAACCAGTGACCTATCACAAGTAGTGCCTTAACAATCCACCCATTCACCATCAATCCAAAGCCCCTTGGGCAAATAAATATCAACTCTCAATCATAACTATTATTAAAAATATTTCATGGACATTTCCTAAAGGTTAAATCACTACCATCCATTTATTAATTATTAATAATTAAATTAAAGTTATAGAAATCATATTTCAAACTAAGCATACTTATCAATATAAAATTGTAATCCCCAGTTTGGTAGTGAAACAAGGCTTTCCTAAGACTTGGATAGAAAGCCTTACTATGTATATAAAAGCGGGGATAAAAACATTCCCTCTAACTATCAAATTTTGATTATTAGCCACATTTTAGCCAAGCCATATGGGCTCATTTTGGAAAAGAAGATTAGTCTTTGGCTCGAAAGTCATGGTAAAAGAGTTAAAGGGAAAGCTAGATTGGGAGACATCACTTGACTATAGACCATATTGTTACTCTCAAGATCTTTACAGAGGAATGTTGCAATAATATGACCTATCTCTTCTATTTTTTTGTTGACTTTAGAAAATATCTCAACATTGTTTCTCAAGATAAGTTATGGAAGAGGCTAGAAGAGATAATGATTTCTCCTTAGTCGAGGGCTTCTATGACTATGCTATATGAAAATTTTATTTCCATACACAATACCACCAAGGGTTGGATAGAAGAAATTACATGAAATATCAAACATAAGGAAGTATGCCGCTTATCCTTTGCAATTTTCGACATTTAGATTGATAAGCTAGAAGATTATTTAGAAGATGCAGGAATTGATGTCCTTATGCTCATTGGTAGGGTCATTACTATTCTCCTTTATGCTAATGATATTGTTCTCTTAGCTAAGATCAATGATGATCTCGACAAGCTGCTTAGAATCCTTCGAGATTGCTGCTCCAAGATGGGTATGGCTATTAATATCGATAAGATTAAAGTCATAATAATTAATTCCAAAAGGATAAACTATGCTAATTTCATTTATGATAATAACTACTTGGAGATATCTTCTTCAAACAAAGATTTGGGAATCAACATTAATCATCAACTCAATTGGAATTATAGCATTAAAAAAAGTATAATTAGGGGTTGGAAAACCAATTATAGCTTTGAAAGCATATGCAAGTTGGCAAATATTTTGGCATAGAGTAAACAAAAGCCATGCTTGGGACTTTCGTAAACCATATTGTTTTATATGGATGTAATGTTTGATTTTGTAGTATATATTTAGAATCATGTAGGGATATCACGGTGACTCATTGGGGGAGCAATACCATACCACGTGCATTCATATTGGGGGATATAAATTGAGGAAAAAATGACATAATATATTGTGGGATATATAGGGGGTAAATGGATTTTATATTGGTAGGTATAAAAAATAGAGCTCAAAGTTATTAAATAAATATAAAGGGGTATAAAAAATGTCAATGAAAAATGGATACCTACAATATCTAGTAAAAGTAGGGGTTTTTTTAAATTAGGAAGCTTTATTGGGTTCATATTGGCATGGGGTTAGATAATGTGATTTTTTGAGATATTTTCCAATATGTAGTCAAATTAAGAGTATTATTTAACATGCCACGAATGCATGTGATATGTGAGAGGCTCATTGAGTAAAGCCCCCACGAGGGAGATCGAGTTGATCCAAAAGAAATTTATAACCTACAACCTCAAGAATAAAGGAAATACTCCCTATCATATCCTCTTGATTGAAGCTAGCCTTTCCCTTATTGAAAGCGTGGCTATGATTAGGTATCTCAAGTATCATAAGAAGCTATATAACATGGAAGCTGAGAGGTATCCTAAAATTGCTTCTAACTGTAGCTAAACCCCACCTCTGGCTCAAGTGAGGATGGCATACAGATGCCTAGTCTTGTCTAGACCATTGGGGTGTAAAGGAGGAGAACAACTTGAAGAATATAGATAATATTAAAAATATTATTACTATCAAAACTTTGGATAAATTGTGGGATGATAACGAGTTAGAGGGAAAAAATAAGCTTAGGTATTATACGGAGGTGATCAACCCCAATCTCGAAAACTAAAATTATCTTTATGCCTAGACCAATAATAAGAAGAAAATGAACATTACCAAGATAGGAACTAATTCTCATGAGCTTCAAACTAAAATCAGACATTGGCCTATCCTTGAGACACCGTGGGATGAAAGAGTTTATCACTTTTGAGATACTAAAAGGGTTGAAGATTAAAAACACTTTCTCTTAGATTGGCCAACTCATACTCACATCCATTCTAATTTTTAAAATATTTACCACACTACCAATCTTCTTCACTGGTTAAGTCAATAAAACTTCAAGAAATGCTTTTCCCCCTTAATTTTTATCATAGGAATAAATTGTTAAAAAATCTGATTTAATATCTTAACTTTCTTAAAGTATACTAAACCATATTAGTCATAGTAAACATTAATCATCATCATCATAACTAATAAATATAATTATCCATATTTTTTTTCCAAATTACCTTTTAATATATAACGAAATAATTGATATAATTTCTAATTAATAATAATTATTTAAAAAAATACTCATCAATAAACTTTCCTTATAATACTCCAATATAAATTGCCTTTGGCTTAATTTTCCCTCTTACCGTTATAATCATCTTTTTTTTTTTTAAATCGTATATTTTTCTATAGCCATATATATTTATTAAGTGTAGATTGGACATCTTTTCAAATTATAATATAACAATCTTACCATTATAATCATCTATTTTTTTTAAATCGCATATTTTCCTATAGCGATAAAGACATATTTTCAAATTATAATTTAACAATTAAATGGACATATGTGTGTAATCATTTTATGATTATATTTATCTTATGAAGAAGCTGTCAGTCAACCAATCTCAAGCCAATATTTATTGAGTGTCGATTGGACAACTTTAAATTATAATATAACAATTAAATGTACATATGTTTGTAATCATTTTATGATTATATTTATCTTATGAAGAAGCTGTCAGTCAACCAATATCAAGCCAAAAGCAGGCTAAATCTCAAAACAATGTCAAAATCACGTGTTTCAAACGTTCCCCGCCAGAATAACAACTGAGGTCAAGCATTTTGCCGTAGTAGGCGAGAGTTTGTGATTTGAAAGAGGTATGTCTCTGTACGGGACCTTCGACGTCCCTATGAAAGTATGAATATATCTATTCTGACGATAGTTTTAGTCTTGCCTACCTGGAAGGAAGGCAAGAAATCTATGATAACATACCGCTCGTAGATTGGATTCATGAAATCGATTATGTAACCGTATAAATTTATTTTATAGATATATTTTAATCATGGATTGGATTTATTTATTTGAGATAGAATTTATTTATTTAAGAGTGAAAATTATTATTTAAGTTGTATTATAATAATTTGTAATTTTGAATGATATAGAAACAAACTTAAACATGTAAATTCAAAAAATATTTTTTGGTTTTCCAAAAAAATATATACTAAAAAAACAAAAAGTAAAGCACTCACACTATTTCAAACTTTTAAACCATAACTTTATATAATATATACTTAACTTTTTTTTTCAAACAATATATACATAGTTGATCTTAAAATACTTTATATAATTTGTACATCCAAACATTTTATCAGCCCATATTAAAATAGTTTTTTTTGCTATTAATATCAATACTATATTAAAATATTTGATCAAACATTCACATTGAGTATTTTTATTATATACAACATTAAAATATTTTCTATTAACCTTTATTTTATTTCCAATTATTTTACATAAAATTATATTATATTATATTTATATATATTTTTTAAAACATGTATCAACTCCGTATTAAAAACAGACAAAAAAACCTTACCCGTCACCTTTATACCAAGTTATAAAATAAAAGAGTTACAAAATAAGCCTTTAGGCTCAATAACAAAGTTAATATTTTAAAAAATTAAGTGAACCTCAAAAATCAAGTTACACTCTTACATAATTGTTTATCCTATCCCAATTGTAATGATAGTTCCAACATGCCCAACTTTCAGCGATGATTTAAATTTCTATTTTCAACCTCGATGGGCTACGAACCTTTCAATTTGGATGGGTTGGCTAGTTATAGGATTATTTACGTAATTGTTTATCCATTCCCAATTGTAATGATAGTTCCAACATGCCAATTTTCACCAACGATTAAATTTTTATTTTCAACGTCGATGGCAAGGCTACGAGCCTTTTAGTTTGGATGGATTGGCCAGTTATGGGATTATATTGATAGAATGGCTCGTTCATCTTATGTCATAGGAATAGGAATAGTGAATTAAACGGTAAAATTATTTGAATGGAAAGCTTCTTCATCCTATGTTATTGTAGTAGTATAATTGTACGTTAGATCAATTTGAGGAAGATTTGGGAATGTAAGGTTTATATACATATAAATAAACATTTGAATTTTTTTAAATCCGGTTATCAGAATATTTATTAATAATTTAATTTATTTTTTTAAATTTTGTTTAATTATAATCGGTTTATTATTATTTAAAAAAAAGGTATTTGTAGAAAATTATTAAAAATGTTTTAAGGAATGTATTTTAATTTAAGTTTTTCATAATCAAAGTTATTATCGTATTATTATACATGTTGCGGATATGGTACCACATATTCAGTTTTGATTTGAATGCGTATTAGTTTGTTTTTAACTTAATGTTTTATTCCTTATTCATAGTTTCACATTGGAATTTCATATTTTGTCCTTTTTTATTATTATTTAACTTTACTTATTTGTAAAGTGATTGGTTGAGGTCTTGTTATAGGTTTTTTAATAACTTCCATTTCTATTAATTGCTAATCTTTTATATTTAGTTTTTTTTTTTATTTACTTATTAATTTTTGTTTTTTCTTATTTTTTCTATTATTTCCATTTCATGAATCATATTTTTTTCTATTAAAAACATATTTTAGTAAATTTATTATATAATATAGATATATATTTCACTTGGAAAAAAATCATAATTTCTTTTAATAAAAAGAAATTACATTTTGTAGATGCTAGAGAATATGCATATGGAGGCAAGTTTCCTATCAAGTTCTGAAGAAGAGTCAAAAAGTTTTCAGTTATTCATACAGGTGAGCTCAATGAATAAAAAACTAAAATTTATGAGAAAATGCCACAACGGGCAACAAAAAGCTATATATTTGGGAGGATCATGTCTTCCGCCCCTTTTTCTTCTCAACTTTTCACCATTCGCCATGGGACGGTATTATGGGAACAAGTTGAAGTGGAGTTTCCTCGTCGGGTCGAGGGTTTTCTTTGTCTGAATCAGAGGTGTCTGGTGTATGTTGCCTTTTGGTTCCACTAATTTCCATTGTATATGAATTCTTCCCCGATTGTGATTCCATAAGCTCTTGAGGAGATGTCTTCTAGGTTTATGTGTGGTTGCTTTCATTTGGGATGGGATCTTCCTCCTCATTGTCTTCCTCCCCTTCTAGATCTAGATGGGGGAATTTCCATCCCTTTTGGAGGTTGCCTGTTTTCTTCTTTCTGCGGCTGTTCTTTTTGTATTCTGGACATGCATTTTTCCAGTGTCCAGTTTGTCGACATATTCTGCACCTGGAAGCTGTATTTTCATAGTCTAATGATTGTAGCCAGCTGTGGTCTTTGTGTTTCAGTTTTATACTTTCCGGTAATCCTTTGTTGAGGTCTACCTCCACACATATGCATGCGAAAGTAAATATTCTTTTGTCGATTCTTTGTGTATCCATTTTGATGAATCTGCCAATAGAATTATCTATGCAAGCAAGTATCTTTGGATCCTAGAAATGGATAGGGAGGTTATGAAGACGTACCCATACAGGCATCCTAGAAACAACAAAATTGTTTGCATCAAATTCTGGGAACCATGGAGTGATAAAAAGACTCGAACATCCCCAGAACCACGGTCCTTCTTGAATCACAAACTCTCTGACTTCTAGTGGCTAGAATTTAACTATAAAAAACCCTTTGGAGCAGAGATGGATCTCATAGTCCAGAGACCATTTTGTGAGTATCCAATGAACCAGATCCATGGGTTTGGGCCAAAAACCGTTAAAACGGCATATGATGGCTTTCTTTTCATAGCCGTCACATACCTTCTCTGCTTCTACTATATCAATTGTTAGTTCTAGTGTGTGTTGCAGTTGTTCCACTATGTATTGACTTGGTTCAGTACCGGCCTACTTTGGAGCTGTTGGAGGAGGTTTTCCACTTTGTAAAATATCCTTGTAAGATGTTCCTTCGTTGTTGTATTGATGGTGCCGATCTGGGTTGTGGTTTTATTTGTACCCACTGCCCCCTGTCGATTTGCTGGTTGCTACATCTTCACGTAATCTCATATTGAGAATGACTGTGGATCCTGGTTTGATGTTGTAATCCTTTAAGGTTTTATAATCCTATAGTGATCTGCCCCCTGTTATTAGGTGTTGCCTGCCAGCCGGGTAACCAATCTGATTGGCTATGTTATTTTTCAGATCTATGACACTATCCGTTGCAGTAATCCAGATTAAGGTTGTATTCCCCTTGGGCATTCTAATTAAGATTTGAAAGCTATTAGGAACTGATCCGGCGAAGCTAGAATTGGTGATATAGGTTTGGGATCTAGTCTTCTAGTCCCCTCTTCCCACAAAAGTGGCCTTGATAGCTTCTGCCCCAATGGTCGTACAAAGATCGAAAGTGATCTTTGTATTCAACAATCTCTGTTTCCCGGGTACACAATCTGCCATCTTTGAGAGCTCATCTAGCCAGAGACGCTCCCATCCATCTGTCAAAGCCCTGGTTGACTTCTCTTGATCTGCTTTATTGGTCCTCTCAATTCTGAGAATAGTCTTCGCAATGATACCCATGCTTGATCATGTGCCAGAACTCGGAAAAACATGAAAGTAACAGATCTATGGCAAAAGACCTGATCTTTGCACCAGGCTCCCTTCCACCAAGGTGCGAGAATGAATGACTTGGCAAGGTTTGCCGCCACCCTCTTGTTTAACGTTGGACCGTTGCTCATGGCCGTCCAAAGCACTCCTTCATGCCCTATGCTAATACGGCCGATCTCTGTCTTGTTCATATTAGCGTGACTATGGATCAGCCATGATTTGCAGAGAGAAGGCTCCATAGCAAAAAAGACAAGTTTGGCTTCAGATCCAGAACATAGCTTTGTCCATAGCCCAAGATCTATACACCCGACTACGTGAGGGTATCGATCTAAATCTAGGGAGCTCCCCTTCTTAGTTTACAAAGTGTCGGCGGCGGTAGTCGTAGCAAGAACCCTAACCAAGGCGGTGATGATCACCTCCCGAAGCCCTCCTTAGAGACAATTACAACTCTTGGCCTCTTTGCGAATGACATCAAGAAAGGAATCGATGAGTTTGGCCCCCTCAGTATAAAACCCCTTGGCCCAGTTGTTCTCGGCATCGTTTTGATCGAAAACAAAGTTTTTGGGCCTGGAGATCTGGCCATAAAGCCCCATCGTGTGGTTGTCCATAGTTCTCAGCTCCAGATCCATAAAAACCGCTCCAGGAATATGGCACCCTCCACTGTCTTCATAGCCATTCACTCTCTCCAATGTCAGATCAGAGTTCCCTCGATAAGTCCCAGTGGGATCGATCCCATGCTCATCGCATAGCACTTCCCAGAACTTCCCTCCGATCTGGTTCCCGCATTGCCTAGCTTGAAAATGCATAAAAACCCTCATCTTCTCATTCTCAGGCTGTCGATCAGAGCTCTCTCCAAATCTCATAGATATATTATATATATATATATATATATTATATTATATAAATTAATATATATAATATATATCTTATATATATATATATATAAAAACAAAATAGTTAATTATATTTTATATTTTGTGTGGCATTCAAAAAATAACAAACATTTTGTTAGTTGTTTTATTTATGATGAAAGTTTTTGCATTATTTATTTTTTTAGTCTAATTAACTATATTAGGCCACTGTTAGCTACCTTTATACCCTTGCTTTTAATTTTCTTCAATTTTCTATTCTATATAAAAGACTTTTATTATATATATATAATATAATTATATAATATATATAATAATACTATATTATATATATAAACAATATAAGTAATTATATTTAATATGGTGATTGGCATTTAACAAGAAAATATTTTTTAGTGTTTACTTTGGTTGATGAAATTTTTGCTTTATATTTTTTAGTCTAATTAAGCTATATTTAAGGGCATTGCTAGCTACTATGTCGCTCTTTTTTAATTTATTTTAGTGGACATCATATAAAACCATGAGGAAGAGTTAAAAAATAAAATGTCTTAAAGATATAAAAAAAAGGGTATATTTATAAAATATTATAATTATGTTAAATGGTGTGATTATTTTAGGATAAGGTTTTTAGAATTTTAATTTAATTACTAGCAAGTGTAATGTACAACCTTATTACTTAATACATACCTCTTATGTAAAAAAATAATTGATAACTTTAACTAAAAATGTTTGATTAAATATTCACTAAAAGCTTAAACTATACAAAAATTAGAAGTATTGAAATTGCATACAAACAAAAAAATATAAATTTGTTATAATGTTTTCTATTAAAATCAATCAATTCATATAATATATATTGTATATATATATATATATAAGCCATATATATTAAAGTATATATATGTCAATATAAACAATTTAGTTAATTATATTTCTTAATTTTTGGTGGCGGCATTCAACAATACAACGTTTTGTTAGTTGTTTTTATTTTTGTAATGTAATTTTTGTTTTTATTATTTTTTAGTTTAATTAAGTTATATTTAAGCTAAGTGGTAGGTAATAGCTACTATGTAGCCCTTGTTTCTCAAGCATTCATTTCTTATATAATCGAAAAATAATATAAAATTGTACAGTTCTATTGTTTTTATGATACATACTAGTAGGGTGATTTTATTATACCTCCAAAGGCAGAGTATATTATAATTAGTTTGGGTCAAAATGCTTTGACTTTTAATTCATTTGCAAAATTTTAGAAATTGTTTTCAAAGTTTATTAAAGTTTTGGTAAAATTAAATATTAAACTTAAAAAAAAAAATTGAAAACAAGATTTTGAATATTTAAAATTCGAACTTTTAATGACTAATTTTATGTCGTTTGAAATCAAATTTTTAGAATTAAAATTTGTTTAAAAGATATATATCTTTAATTGTGTTAAACAGACATGGACAGCCAAAACAATAAGAAAGATAAATCATGCATTGCATTTTTATTCACAAATGATGTATATTTATGGTACATTATGTGACCGTTGGGATTCACATCCCAAGGTCTCTTGGACTACTTTGTCCATTTGGCTTCCATGCTAACCCTTTAGGATTAGGTGTCCAACATTCCCCCCCTTAATCCGAAGGGTTATGTATGAGTCCAAGAAAAGAGCTGTAATACAAAATGTGCAATAATGCATGGCAGCACTAGGCTGAATGTGCTCTATGAAATGTTGGTATAAAGAGTGGTGGTTTAAGGATGACCACCAACACTGGAACGCTTAGTGCAGTTCCCGGAACTCTTCCAAAACTCGCAAGAAGCTGAAGTCTTTTGCTGGAGGAAGTGATCCTATTGTTTTAAAGAGGGAAACCTTCAACCATAAAAGGGAGGCCTCACCCCGCATAAAAGGTAAAACTTCAACCTGAAAAGGGAAGTCTCAACCTGTGATGGTTTAAGGATTACCAACAACTCTGGAATGCTTAATGCAATTCCTGGAACTCTTCCAAAACTGGCAAGAAGTTGGAGACTTCTACTAGAGGAAGTGTTCTCAATTTTGTTCCTGGAAATCTTCCAAAACTGGCAAGAAGCTGAATTCTTCTGCTAGGGGAAGTGTCCCAGATTGCTTACTGAAGGCATGTTCATGGGAATCTTTGTCTCTGGCTACAACTCTGAAACTGGTGTGGCAGGTTGTGGCTCAGGCTCGCTTGATGTCACTTTGAAGCTTGTAGATGACCATCATTTCCCCCCCTGTCAGATACAAGGTGAGAAGATGGAGAAAACTCAACTGCAAGACTGTTCAATATTCTGGAACATGTTCTGACATGTGTTTGGAATATCTTCTTGGCCGTTGATGCCCATTGCCAAGAAGCGATCCATCCAAGATGAATCTTTGTTCTTGCAGGACGTTTGTTGCTGAAGCATCTGTGTGAAGAATGACTGGTTTTATGACAGTGCTTACATGGATGAAGATCAAAACAATGATCTTTCAAATGGCCAACTCATCACAGTGTTGGCATTTCACGATTTGTTGTTGTTGTGGTTGCTGTGGAAGAGGAGTAGAATCTGGAACAGCTGGAGGTGAACTGTCATGAGGAGCAGGTGAAATGTCATGAATAAATCGAGCACTCTGAAACTGAATGGGCTTGGAGTAGTCTGGAATATGAAAGGACAAGTCCTTTTGATATCCAAGATCAGTTCTGTGCTTGTTGTGGACAAGCTATTCCCAAGGTCTGATGATGGGCTTGGGAAGTGCAGACTGAACTTCTGCATCTGCATGTAAAACTACTGCTTTATTTGAATGAACAGGAACATTATTGACTTGCTGTTTATGGGAGTCTGTTTCAATCTTCTGAACAGAAACAGGTTCAGAAGGATGACTCCATTGTTGTAGTTCTTCTTGCTGCAGCTTTGTCTCAAGCTGCAAAAACTCAATATTCTCATGTGTAGTTTGCAGAGAGGTTTGGATGTCAAAGAGAGTTTCTTTGTTAACTTTGACCATCTCATCAACAGTGGAAAGAATTAGGATATTCAATAACTTTAATGCATCTTCAAGTCTGGCCATTTTTCTTCAATGTCACTTAAAAAACACAACTGAGGCAACAACAACAGAAAAATAATATTGTACTCTCAATGGAAAAATGGAAGAAATATTCTGTATCTCCACTCTCAAATTCTGTATATTTTGCAACGTTATTATGTGAGTGATGGTCGTCGGAGAGACCACCTATTGAAATGGAGCTTAGAACTTTTCACAGCATCGAGATGTATATTAAATGTATTCAACTTATGTATTCTTCTCAATCAGGGAACCCCTGTTGGCGTTTGGCCTTTTGATATTGATATCTATACAAACTCAAGCTCAACGGTCATAAAACTTACACACAAACTGTAATTTTCCGGGCACAAACTGTTTGAATTACTTTTCAAGAAAACCCAATTCTCATGTCTGCTCCACACGCTATGCTAACAGAAACGAATTTGTTATTTTTCACAATTGTATGTCTCGATTGTTGTACGACTCTGGTCAAAATATATTATATCTCTATTCTCTAAATATTCAGCAATTTGAGGGAAATTGACTCGATCAATGACCGAGTCAATATCAGTCATTATTCAAAGAATTGAGCATTGAGCATGTGCCAAGTCATAAAAAATTTGACTTACAAATCATCTATCAGCATTAACTCCAGCAATACATACCAACGCTATACTGCATTCACCATTCAACAATACAACTGCAACGAGGCACATCCATTTGTCTATAAGCGAAAGCTTGTGCATGAAATTTTGGAGGAAAATGTTCGACTGACTTATGCCTTGCAAGCTGCAGAGCAAGAGCGATCAATTTTTGTATCGTCTCTATTACCTCTGCTGGCAGAATATGAAATCCAACCTTTTGTTAATGATGCTCATTCAATTGTCAGCAATGTCAAGGTTTTAATACAACATCTGCGTGAAAAAGTTTAATTGCCAACCAACACTGGATGAAGTGGTTGGATGCAGCAGAAAGCAACACTGACCGTCTTCCTTATCTCTGGACAATAATTTTCCAGCAGCACTAGTCCAATTCAATCTCAAAACAATAGAAATCCCTAAATTTTACACTGCCAAACTGAGCATACAACTACAAATGTTAACATTATCTACTAGAATGTCTCAGATTTTGTAGACATCTCAATACTGATGGCTATTCCTGCATAAGGCATTGAGTTGGTTATCCTATGAACAATTATGTAGGAGCTCAGACAATCAAAAGCTATTCCATACTCATTTATGATAGTGAAAATATTTTATCTCCTTCACTAAGTGTCCATGGCTACAATACTTGCAATTATTGCCAATTCCCCTTTGTGCAACATATCATATCCATTTTTGGTACCAAGAGAAAACATACGACAACATTAAGTCTGAGATAAGGTTCTAGATAGAAGCACAGTTAGAGGTGCACACTCGGAGGGTGCAGCGCTGATCAGAATCCCATACCAACGGACTGCTGGTGGTTCTGATAATCCAAATAATGTGGCACAGCAACAGCAGCAGCGCCAGCGTTCCCTGCTCTTTGGGAATCTGTGAAAGAGAAGAAGGATATTGAAACCAAAGACAATCGTGTGCAGAAATTGATGTCAGGACATCAACCTCCATCGAGAATTCCACTTGCAGTTCCTGAAAAGCGTACACTAGTGCGAAAGCCACTTGTTCCAAAACGAAATGAAAATCTGAAACTAAATGCTGGTGGTGTTGTTGTTCATGAAAACCAAAAATCAATGGTCACACCTGCAAAGCGAGCAACATTACAAAATCGGGAGTCTGGACAGCCAACGCCAACACCAATGCGAAAGCCACTGATACCACGGTTCTCTACAGCAAAAATACCACCATTTTCTACAGCAAAAATACGCTGCCTTTCAATGCCAAAAAAACACGCACTACGGGCTAGGTAACCGTAAGGCTTGGAACGCCAAAATGAAACTCAAGCGACACCATCATCGTGAGTTTATTACACAGAGAATTGTCTTTTGAATGAAAGTCTTTCCAGAGCAGAATATGTACGGGTAAGAGACGAGGAAGCATTTTTAATCCATCCCAACGACACCATGCAAACAGATGGTGGTAATAAAGAACAGTGGTACAATATAATTAAAATAGTGATACTTCTGAGCTGGGGCGCGCCGAGGACACTGACCGTTTTTAAATGACACCTGAGCGTTACATATTAAAGCAGCTCAGGGACGAGGTTATCAGTATTGCCAGAGATATGGTGGTTTATGCCCACAGTCTTGGCTGTAATGATGTCGAATTCAACCCCGAGGATGCTGGGAGGTCTGATCCTGAATTTCTTTACCAGATATGGGGGAAGTTATTAAGGCAGTGGCAACTACATTAAATATTCCAGATACTGTGGGATACACATTGCCAACGGAATTTGGGAAATTGATCGCTGACATTAAAGCAGACGCTCTGGGTATTGAGAATGCAATAATTTCAACACACTGTCAGAATGATTATGAAAACGCATCTGATAACATGTCAGATTCACAGCGTATACAGAAAAAATCATAAATATGTCAGGGCAGCGCAGGTGTGGACAGAGCGCAGGTAATGAAGGCAGCTAATTATATGGAGGAGCAGCAGCGCAGGTAGCAGTTTTAACAGGTTGCAGCAAAAATTTAGCTGAATAAATATTCATGATATTTATGGCAAAAATAAACTGCATAGAAAGGCCATAAACAAATGGCTCAAATTAATTGTGCAGGGCAGGAATACGCCTGCTCTGATACCATGTTAAACAGACATGGACAACCAAAACAATAAGAAATATAAATCATGCATTGCATTTTTATTCACAAATGATGTATATTTATGGTACATTATGTGACCGTTGGGATTCACATCCCAAGGTCTCTTGGACTGCTTTGTCCATTCGGCTTCCACACTATCCCTTTAGGATTAGGTGTCCAACAAATTACAAGGTGTCCTCATAAATTAATTATCGATTTTGTTTTTCAAATTTATTTATTTTTCTATAATTAATATTTTATTTTACAAAAACATAGTTTCGAGTACGTTTCAAGCTTTTACTAACCATGGAAAATGACTGATTTAAAAAACAAAAGCCAAAATTTCCTTTGCTAATTTTCTTCATATTTTTCGCCCATTGATTTTTTGTTATTGAATGGACTTGGTTCAATCATTTTCGTCAATAAACCATACCTATATTATATATTTTCACAATTTAATTTTAAATCATGATGCAATATAAAAGATAAAATTTAAGTCAACACTACAATAAATAAGTTTTTCTCTTTTGTCTTCACAATTTTCATCCTAACTTAAAAATATAAAATAAGAAAATTATCTAAATTTTTTATTTCATTATACTAGACATTGTAATTTCTATATTATATATTTTATTACATATGGTTTTTTTCCACTGGATTAAGACAAGATGTGATACTTCATATTAATTTGATTTTTTGGACATTGAAATTTTACCATAAATAATTTATTTGTCATTGAATTAGGATGTGTAAAAATTTCAAGTTAAATAAGAGTTTGTTACAATAATTAGCTTTTTAAAAAATTAATTATTTTTCTTTTCTCGGTAAAATTAATCTATTATTTACAGAAACAGGATAAAATTATTTATTTTATATATATCGTATATATACATTGTTTAATATGAAGACACTAGAAATTGTAATTTCTCTTCCTTATTTGGTCTTATAAGCTAAAGATGGAATAAAATGAGCACAAACATATTTCAATGAACTCTTAATTTGGATAACAAACAATGATGTTGGTGTTAGTGTTTCATCCAAAAGTTTCTATACACCTATCTCTATCTGTATTGAAATGTGTTTCATTATTAAATTTGTGAATTTAATAATTGATATCAATTACTTTTTGCATAAAAAAGAAGTATTAAATATCAATCTTGCACATTACACTTGTTTATTCAGTTATTATTATGGCATGCGTTTTTATAATTGAATATGATAAAAATGTAAAAAAATTCACTGTAAAATAGATTTAAAAATTATAAAATATTTATTATATATATTTTTTTATTTTTTATAATTTTAATATTAGTTTCCCATCATTTAAAGAAGATTATTTTATTTTTTTTTAAATAGTTAAAAAATCATTATAATGATAATTTTATGAAATAAAATGTTTATACCATTTAGAATATGAATTTTATGTTGAATTAAATATAACTCTTTGAACCAAATAGGTTAGATACAATGGCTTAGAACTAGATTTTTTTCATTATTTGAAAATATCTAATTCCCATAATCAATTAACTTAAACCCGTGGGACATAGTGAATTTGAAAAAATTTAAATCCCATAATAGATTAACTTAGACCTATGGGGCATAGTGAATTAGAGTCTCATGACTAGTACATATATTGATCAAATCCCACTTATGTTATTTAAAAAAAAAAACCGAATTGTTCGATGCATTAGTGACGAAAAATAAATTAAAAATATTTGTCCTTCTAGATTTTTGAAAAAGATACCAAGTGGTTTTTGTTCGAACTTGGTGAATCAATGTTAAATATATATATTTTTTTGTCTTTCTAGCTTTTAGAAAAAGCTAACGAGCGGTTTTTATTCCCACTTGGTGAGTCAATGTAAATATATACTTTCCAATAGAAAAATGAAATCAATCTATTATAGTTGTTTCTTTTTTTTTTTTTTTCCAAAATTATATAGAATTTTTGGATATTTGCATAACATTTTGTAACTCATTTTATTTTGAAAATATTTTTCCTCTTCTTTATTAAAAATGAAAAATAGAAATACCATTTTGAAGTAACAATGAAGTGAGTAACTTTTTTATAAAATTTGAGTTGTGTAGTTTTCTATGCTATATGGTAAATTTTAGAACAAATAGTTAAAAATGTAATATGAAATCAAAATTGTAAAAATATCATGCCATGAGATAAATAATTTAATACAAAATATACCTACATTAACTTGAGTATGGAATGATAGAGATAAGGGTTTTTATCACTAAAATTTAAATATACATAATATTTATCAAGTCTAATTTATCAAAATTTGATTACTTTTCTATTGCTTATTTTTAGAAATTTTTTATTCATATATGATATGTCAATTTAGAAATTGCTTGATTGCGTGTTTTTTAAAAATAAAAATATTCATAAAAAGTCATGTTTTTCGCCCCAATGTATTTCTTGTTAACCTTGCCTTTTTGAAAAAATAATTGTGCTACAACAATCCAAACCGACTCTATTTCAGTATGCCTATATTTATGAAACCAGTAGATGCATATCATAATTACTAGAATTTTTTGAATTGAACCAATATGATAAAATTTTTATTTTGAATATTTCAAAAAAACACCATGTTTCTAGAGAAAAAGTTTTTCAACTGAAAAAACTTTTCTATTTTCCTTGAGGGCCATGAATTTGAAATGATCTGACTTTTCGATGTCATAGTTTCAGCGAAAAACTATAAATAAACTCAGTCAAAATGTCATTTTCTCACTCACAACCCTCATGTGAAGCTATTGAATAACAAACTTCTTTGAATCTAACAATTTTTTTGAAAGTAAATGTGTCTGGGTTGGATTTTAAATGAAATTTTTTTCAGTAACAAATTTGTTGAATAGGTAAGTAAGATTATAGATAGGATATTTGTATATGCAATCCGCTTTACAATCTTTTTTATCATATCTTTCATTGAGTTTGGTATTGAAGAATGGTGAATAGTTGTTTTCAGATGAACTTGTCAAAACTATTGATTCAATCTTTGGTTGTATGAATATTTAAGATGAACATTGTTATATCAAATTGTTATTTAGGGTTGTTAATGTTTATAAGCATGACGGTTTGCTACTGAAGCTTACTAAGTTGAGTGTTACTAGTCAGGGTTTGGTTTCATGATATTTTTGTTGAGTATGGCTGATTGTTGACTTGTATTTGAGGATTGATAAGGTTGAAGTATAATACATGATTTTTACTTATATGCTAAATGGATTTAATGATTTTTTTAGGATCTACCTTTTGTATATTGATATTTTCTGGATTAACTTTTATATAGTAAATTTTTTAGAGTAGAAAATTTCTTGAATAGGTAAATAAGATTGTGGATTGCATAGTAAGATCTTTCAACATTTTAATAATAGAGTTTTTTTCAAACTTTTCTTTTAATGAAAATGTCTATTTCCCACTTTCTTCTCCATGATTATAATTTTTTTAATTTCCTTTTAACCTATAAAATTTTTGGTTTGAAATTACATTTCTTAATATAACATTTTCATTATGTTTTTAACAATTTATATAGATTGAATTATCATGGAGAATGAAAGGAATTGTAAGAGAAAATATGATCCAATTAGAGGAATTGGGGCTTGTAGAGAATACTCGAGAAACTATTACAAAATAAAGAAGGAAGAACACTTAAATATTGAAAAGGGAAATCAATCTCAATAAGAAGTTGAACCACGTATGGAAATGCAGATATTGTAAATGAAATTTAAAATTTAATAATGTATTTTGTAATTTAATTTTTATTTGATGAGCTAAATTTAAAAATATCTTGCAATGTAAACATAGGCATATTTTCCTCATAACATTGACGAAGAGATTTAAAATTTTGAAAGAAAAAGTGAAGAATAAAATGAACCAGGTATTGATTATGTTGTTGAACATTTTAAAAGAGATTCAAGTGAAGAATAAGTTGAACCGTCCATAGATATGTATATATATGTCTTGTATTATTGGAAATATACATATTTATTAGTTTCCATTTTGATGAACTCTATTTTTTAATTTAATTATTTAATGTATATATATACTCATTTACATTAAACTCTCATGTGTACAGATGAAATCAATAGTGATGATGATATGTTAGAAAATTTTTATGCAGACACCTATGGAGATGGAAGAGTTCACCATGTTATATGATATCGTGTTAAACTCATTATTGATAAATAATTCAAAGATGAAAATATTTGAGAGGTCTCTTAATATCAAAGAAATTAAAATAAGCTACACCACTATTAGTAGTGGCATTCGAAAATCAACAAAAGATAAAAACTTGAATGAAAATATGATTGAAAATATAGGTAGTGCTCTAAAATCAAATGGATTATTTAGAAAGAAAAGTGATGTACATGGATGTAGAGCAACAAAAACAACATTGGTTCATATCAATCTTTGGGATTAATCACATTGTTAGGATTTCATCGACGTTTCGAACCAGCTCATGTGATTCATCCTAAGGACAAGGTGAGGAATCAATAGATAATAGGGAATAAAAAGTAAGGATGCATCACTGCCCAGAGCTAGCCGTCAGGCAATTTGTTAAATTGTTTAATTTAGTTACAAAAAATAGTTGTTATGTAATAAATAAATACTTTATTTTGATATTATAAAATGATAATATCAAATTTATCTAAAAAATAGAAACTAGATGTTGTGTAATAAATAAATATTATATTTCAATATTATAAATGGAATAATAATATTAAATATTATATTAAATATTGTAGTAATATTGTTAGTTAGGGTTTGACCCATAATATTAGAAACTAGCTGTTATGAAGAAATCATAAGTTAAATCATCTATAACTAATTGATTAAATAATGTAATTTCATTAATAATTTAATATTATTAGTTACTTGTAATAATATTATTATAATATTAAATCTTATCAATAATGTGTTGATGGTATTTTTATTATTATTATATTTATAATTATATAGAATTAATTATAATTTAAATATTATTATATAAGATTTTAAAATCACTTATATATTCAATACATTAATTTCTATTCTCATAGTAGCATCTTAGTCGATAATTTTTATTTTTTTTGGTAGGTAAGCACCCATAGGGATTTGAACCAGTGACCTATCATAAGGAGTGCCTTAACAGTGCACCCATTCACCATCAATCCAAAGCCCGATGGGCTAGTCGATAATAATTTTAATAGTATGAAGATTAATAGTAATAGATTCAATATCCTTAGATTCAATAACTTTAGACGTCCTAAAAAACACTTCAAGAGTCCTAGTATGACTAATAATATGAATATATTCAATAAACGTTCCTCCCATTATAATTCTAACAACACTAATCCCCCTAATAGGCTTAATAATAATAATAATAATAATAATAGGAATAATAATGTTAATGATAATAATAACACAAAATCCTCATATGAACTTAATAGTAGCAATCAAGATAATAATGATTATAGTAATAATAATAAATCTTCGTTATTTTTTAAAAATGTGATTAATCTTTCCAGCAAGTCATTTTATCTTTCTATCTTTAGTCTCCTTAATAAAGGTCTCAATTTCGCTCTTTCCTCTAGTAAGATCCCTATCGATGACATTTGCAACATTGAGTATGTGATCAAAGATGTTCTAGACAATGTTAAGGAAACCATTAGATAGGATGGTCTTGTTGTCCTTAGGAAGTCTAAACCTCCTAAGAAAAACCTCAACAAGGTTGAGTTTCTTGCCCTTAAGTCCCTTAGGGAAAACCCCGACATTGTCGTCCTTAAGGCAGACAAAGGTGGGGTTGTTCTCATTCTTGATAAGTTTGATTACATCCACAAAATGGTGGACCATCTTTCTAGCAGTGGAAGTTATATTAAGCTCAAGAAGAATCCCATTAAGTTTATTTCTAAAGAGGTAGCATCCGCTATTAAAGCAGATTCCTCTCTTCTTCCTCTTTCTTGGAATGTCATCGAAAGCAATACCCTTACCCCTATAATCTATGGCCTTCCAAAGATTCATAAACCTGTGGCCCCCTTCAGGCCTATTGTTAACACAATAGGTGGACCTACCTATCTTCTTGAGAAATTCCTTGCCCAAAAACTCAAGCCTCTTGTTGGTCGCACTAAGTCTTTCGTTAAAGACTCTGCCTCCTTTGTTGAAGGGTGGAGAGATATCAAATTAGAGCTTGGAGATTTGTTGCTGAGTTTTGATGTTGTATCCCTATACACCAAAATCCCCATCCAAGAGTCCATTTATATCATTAATCGCATCACCCATGAAAACACAACCAAGCTTATCGGCCTCTACCTCACCTCAACTTTATCCAGTTTCCAGCATGAGTTCTATGAGCAAACTTGTTGTGTTGCGATGGGATCCCCTCTTTCCCCTATCGTAGAAAATTTGTTTATGGAAGATTTTGACAACAAGGGCTTAGCCTCCGCTCAATTTCGCCCTAAAAAATGGAAGAAATTTGTTGATGACACCTATGTCATCTGGCCTCATGGTCGTGAGAAACTTGATCTATTTCTTAACCACCTTAATTCTCAATTAGAATCCATCAAGTTCACGATGGAAATCGAGGAGAATAGTTGCCTTCCCTTTCTTTACATTCTCCTTTCTAGTAGGGATGATGGTTTCATCTGTCACCAAGTTTTTCGGAAGAAGACCCACACTGAACAGTATCTACATGCTAGTTCTCATCTCTTCCCTGCTCAAAAATTTAGCGTTCTCATCATGCTTGCTACCCGCGATCTAAGAATCTCTGATGATACCCACCTTAATCAAGAGAAATCTCATCTTTTTGAAATTTTTAAAAATAATGGGTATAGCAAGCTCGAGAGCCTCAAGGCCTTTCCCAATGCTAGTAAAGTGCCTAGAGTAAAACCCGCCCGAGTTGATCCTATTACCAAGGTCCATCTCCTGTATATCCAAGGGACCACAGATAAGATTGCCCATATCCTTAAAAATATGAATGTCTCTTCTTCTTTCAAACCTCTACAGACCATTAAAAATTCCCTTAGATCTGTTAAAGGCCCTATTAACCCTAAAGAAATGAAAGCGGTCCACCTTATTCCCTACTCTTGTGGTATCCCCTACATTAGAGACACAGGTAGGTCTATTAAAAGAAGAATCGGTGAGCATGCAGCTGACATTAGACACAATTTCTCTTTCACATCATCCCTTGTCAAACATTCTGTGAAATCAGAATACCATCTCTGCATTGAAGAATCCAAAGTCATCGCTAGGGTTGACCATTTCCACCACAGGAAACTCAAAGAAGCAATTGAAATAGAGAAGCAATGCCAAAAACCTCAATAGGGATGATGGCTGAAAATTAAGTAAAAGTTGTATTCCAGCTCTCTCCTCTTGACCCTTCTTCCCTTCACTCTCCTCTCCCCTTTCTGTTGTTGTTGGATCTCCCTTTTCTCCTTTAGGCTTTATTCTCCTTGATGTAGTATTAATTTTATTTGTTTGCTTGTGGAGTTTATTTCTAATCTAAAATTATCATCATCCATACTCCTTCTTAATGCATATAGTTTTCCTCCTTCCAGTTATAGTTTTTATTTTTATTTTTTCAAATATTAAAATAATAGAAATTAGTATATTGAATTTAAAAATATTAAAATTAATAATATTATAATCTCTACAAATATAATAAAGAATACCATCAATACATTATTTAACAAATTACCATATTTCAATTATAGTCTTTTTATACTTTATAGATATTAAAATAATAGATTAAAATTATTATATTTTATTATTATAGAAATTAATATATTGAATTATAAGTGAATTCAAAATACTAGAATAATATATTCTAAATTAATAATTTTAAATATGAATACCATCAATACATTATTTAACTAAATTACCATATTCCAATTATATTTTTTTTATCTTTATAGATATTAAAATAAATGATTAAAATTATTAAAGAAATTAATACCGTGCTTCACCCCAATGTGGGGCTACGTCCACAATAATTGTTGCTAATATAATGATTCTTTATACAACAAAGAGTTCTTGACTTGCATACTAAGCTGCAGGTCGTTTGCACACTTAGGTGCAGACTCAGGCCATTGCGCACTAAGTTGTAGACTCATGCCTCTGCGCACTCAGCTGTAGAGACTTTCCTTCACTAAAAAACTATAGATCGCAATAATACAACCATAACAAAGATCTATATCATTTTTATTGATGACTCTCTTCTTATTATTTGACCCTATATATAATATCACATCAAGGGTTACATCATTACAATAACATGGTCTAAGTACCATGGAATCCCTAAAACAAGGAGCTATGTCCTAAAATCCATTAAATATTTACATCATTATAAAAAGGAGGGAATTCACCCCATCTCAAAGCCCTTATACCGTGTTTTACATTCCAACTGCTCAACTCTGTAATCCACTTCATGTTTCATTGCTCTATTGCACACTTTGTTGCATGCTCCACTACGAGCTCGGCTCCACAAAATGTGGAGTTTTTGCCAAATTCTAGGCCAAGTTGGACTATGCCCAACAGGCCCCCAACACTCCCATGTGACTCATCCCAAGTCACTCAACTATTTTTCCTCTAATTTTTGCCACGATTTTGTTGTAGGCATTATTGAATTGTTGTAGAGTCTTTGTAACTTTCTTCTCTTTGTTGTGCACTTCTTTGAGTAGTGCTTCTACCACATGTTCTCTATCCTTCTGTACCATCACTCTCTCCCTCTATCAAAGATCTTGAAGCTTCTCATCCACTATTTGTGAAAAATTTAGGGCGTCATCCTGCCATGGACGAGTTCTCTGTGTCAAAACCTATTCTTCCATCCTTCACTCCTAAATCTTTTTCTAGAGGGCATTTCCCCCATAGATCTCGGTGAGATTCTACGAGATTGGTAAGGTATTTTCAGTTGCCTGAATATCTTCCAACTACTGCTGCTTATGCTGAATATATTCCTATAGTTTTTTCACATTTGGATCTTCATGTAGCGATGTCCAAATTTGTAAAGTTTATTCCAAAAGTTTTGCACAATCTACCACTGCTACAAAGATGCTGGCCATTGCAGCCTTTAGGTCAATCTCCGTCTTCTCTCACACTTCCTATGGCATGGTTGGTTCCAAATTCATTGGTATCTCACTCATCTGCATTTCATATTTAAATTTCACATTTGCAATCTTCTACTTGTATCCTTTCACTACACGGTCGAGCTTCGCGACATTATCCTCCACTGATTGTTCTTCTCCGACATCAAGGTTTGGAATTTCTTTGCATGTTGCTTCAACCACCTCCTTTATCTTCTGTTGCTGCTAAATTACTGTTGGCATTATGGTTCTGGTATGATTATATGTTTCAGATGTTGTACTTGATGGCAACCACCCATGGCATGGCTCTCATTTTGATGAAAATAAAGAAGTACGCAGGAGAACAGTTCAGGAGGTGCGTACCCGCAGGTATACCGTGCAGGGACCGCATCCAAATACGCGGGTTACCCACTCATGGGGTGCGTACCCCAGTGCACACTCTTCAAGATAGTAAAAGCGCACACGTGGGGTTTCCTATGGTATTTAGCCGACAGTATTATATTATCATGGTTTTGGCTCGTGGTATTAGTCCATGTTTTAAGGAAGATCATGCTTATATAAATCTAAGGAGATCATTTGGCTTGGGCATCTTTTGAGTATTGAATATCTTAAGATCTTATATTGGGTTCTCGGTTTAAAAATCTTGATCTTTAGAAGAGAAGTTGGAAGCGAATCTGTGAAGGGTGATCTCTCGAGCGCAAGATCAGATCTGAGTATCTGACTGTATTTTGGCCCTAATCAGAGGTGCACAAGCGATCAACAGTGACAGTGCGTGGGTACGCAGAGGAAACAAAGGGTCAGTGCGTGGGTATGCAAAAGAGAAGAAGGGGAAGCGCGTGGGTACGCAGTGCGACAGTGTTTCAGGTGCGTGCTTTCTGTTCGAGTAGGTGGCGCGACAGTCTTTCTGGTTGCGTACCTACTGTGATAGTACGCGGCGCGATAGTTCCTCTGGGTGCATGCCTACTGTGCAGTACGTGGCGCGATAGTACATTTTGGTGCGTACTGTACGCAGATCAGTGAAAGGAGAAGTGCGTGGCCACGCAGTACAGCAAAAGTAACTCTGCGGGTATACGCAGAGAAGTAGAGGGTGAAGTGCGTAGCGACGGAGGCCAGTAAAAAGAAAACTGCGTATCTGTTTTAGGATCTTCTGTTGGTTGAATTTTTCTTGTTGATAAGGCGTTCTGGGTTCTGTTTTGTTATTGTTGATCTGGTTATTGCAGCTGACTGTATAATTTACATGTACTTGATAATCATTTGATGTATATGGATCCAGTTTGAAAATTTATGAAAAGTGGTCCTTGAAAAGAAGTAGGGGGTTGTAGCTCCCTTCCAGGAGAGACTGGAAAACGAGAGAGAGTGTAGCTCTCTGCAGGTTGCAGCCTGCGTACTGGTAAAGGACTGCACCAGTACAAGACCATTGTAAAAGGAGTTTCTAATTTGAAAGAAGATAGAGACATATTGCAGCAGGTGGTTTTCACCCACATTGGGTTTCCACCTTATATCTTGTGTTCTTGATGTGACTGTCTGCTTTTCTTGTTCATGCTCATTATTGATGGTATTGATATGCAAAAATAATTCAAAGTATAAATAAGGAAGAATTGTTAAAAGATCTAGATAATACTGATTCCTCTCAG
>APFE031446331.1:38935-66190 GCA_000404065.3 Pinus taeda | reverse complement strand
AACTTGAGAAAATCGAAAGGAACAACACTTGGGAACTGGTTCCTAGACCAAAGGATAAGAATGTTATCGGAACAAAATGGATCTTCAAAAATAAATTGAATGAAAATGGAGAAGTAATTAGAAACAAGGCCAGACTTGTTCGTAAAGGGTATGCACAACAAGAAGGAATAGACTTTGAAGAAACCTTTGCTCCTGTTGCAAGACTTGAAGCCATTCGAATGTTCCTTGCTCTCTCAAGTTTTCAAAACTTCAAAGTATTTCAAATGGACATAAAATCAGCCTTTCTAAATGGATACTTGGAAGAAGAAGTATACATTGAACAGCCAGATGGGTTCATTCTTGGAAATGATCCAAATCTTGTATGCAGATTGAAAAAGGCTATCTATGGGCTCAAACAAGCTCCAAGGGCTTGGTACTATCGTTTGGATAAATATCTTCATCAACAAGGTTTTTCAAAAGGTTCAACAGATAGCAATCTTTATATAAAAGTTGAAAATGACAAATTGCTAATACTTGTTGTGTATGTAGATGACATTATTTTTGGCAGCAATGAAGAAGAGATGAGTCAAAGCTTTGCCTTGGTCATGCAGAAAGAATTTGAAATGTCCTTGCTGGGAGAACTAACATATTTCCTTGGTTTGCAAATCCAACAAAAGGAAGGAGGAATCTTTTTATCTCAAACCAAGTATCTCAAATAGATATTGAAGAAATATGTCATGGAAGATGCAAAACCAGTATGTACACCCATGGTCACAAGATGTAGCCTCAGTGAAAATGATGAATCTGCAGCAGTACATCAACTAACCTACAGATCTATGATTGGAAGTCTACTTTATTTGACAGGTACCCGACCAGACATCATGCATGCAGTTGGAATAGTTGGAAGATTTCAGGCAAATTCGAAAGAGACTCATCTTCAGGCAGTGAAGCGAATTTTCAAATATCTTCAAGGGACTCAAAATTATGGCTTATGGTATCCTAGAGATACAGATATCACACTTCATGCTTATACAGATGCAAATTGGGCCGGAAGCGTGGATGACAGGAAAATCACAAGTGGTGGTGCGTTCTTTATGGGTTCCAGACTGGTATCTTAGTTCAGCAAGAAACAAAGTTCGATTGCCTTGTCTACAGCTGAAACGGAATATGTTTCTGCTGCATCTTGTTGCACCCAACTCCTTTGGATGATGCAGACTTTGTAGGATTTTCAAATCACTTGTACACCACCTATCTCCATCTTATGTGATAACACAAGTGCAATCAGCATTTCAAAGAATCCAGTCATGCATTCGAAGACAAAGCATATACCGATCAAATACCATTTTCTTCGGGAACAAGTTCTTGAACAAAAGGTCAAGTTGGAGTATGTTCCTTCTAAGGAACAAGTTGCTGATATTCTTACCAAACCATTGCCCAGGGAGGCCTTTGAATACCTCAGGCAAAAACTGGGGGTTGTTGATGCATCATCTTGTTGAATCTCTTTTGATGGTTGTCTACACAGGTTTAGGGGGAGCACATAATGCATTGTTGGCATTATGAAGGAGATCCTGGATGTTGGTCTGAATGTTGCTGCAATATGTCTCTATTTCTTTCATGGTGGATTATGGTTCTTTATAGATCTGGGGGAGCATATTCTTAGGGGGAGCATAACCCTTTGCCCTTGATGTCAAAGGGGGAGAATGAAGCTGAAGATTTTGATGTTGCCATCAAGTCCAAAGGGGGAGATTGTTGGCATTATGGTTCTGGTATAATTATATGTTTCAGATGTTGTACTTGATGGCAACCACCCATGGCATGTCTCTCATTTTGATGAAAATAAAGAAGTACGCAGGAGAACAGTTCAGGAGGTGCGTACCCGTCGGTATACCGTGCAAGGACCGCGTCCAAATACGCGAGTTACCCATTCATGGGGTGCGTACCCCAGTGCACACTATTCAAGGCAGTAAAATGCCTACACGTGGGGTTTCTCATGGTATTTAGCCAACGGTATTGTGTTATCATGGTTTTGGCCCGTGGTATTGTTTATTTTATTATTATTATTGAGCCCCATGATCCTTTATTTGAGGAAGAGCATGCCTATATAAAGCTAAGGAGATCATTTGGCTAGTGCATCTTTTGAGTATTGAATATCTTAAGATCTGATTTATTGTGTTCTCAGTTTAAAAAGCTTGATCTATAGAAGAGAAGTTGAAAGCGAATCTGTGAAGGGTGATTTCTCGAGCACAAGATCAGATCTGAGTATCTGACTGTATTTTGGCCCTAATCAGAGGTGCGCAGGTGATCAACAGTGGCAGTGCGTAGGTACGCAGAGGCAACAAAGGGTCAGTGTGTGGGTACGCAGAAGAGGCGAAGGTGCAGCGCGTGGGTATGCAGAGGCGACAAAGGTGAAGTGCGTGGGTACGCAGCGCGTCAGTGCTTCAGGTGCGTGCTTGCTGATTAAGTACGCGGCGCGACAGTGTTTTTGGGTGCGTATCTGCGGTGACAGTACGCGGCGCGTTAGTTCTTCTGGGTGCGTGCCTACCTTGCAGTACGCGGCGCGATAGTACATTTGAGTGCGTACTGTACACAGATCAGTGAAAGGAGCATTGCGTGGACACGGAGTACAGCAGAGGCAACTCTGCGGGTATACGGAGAGAGACAGAGGGTGAAGTGCGTCGAAACGCAGGCCAGTAAAAAGAAAACCTGCATATCTGTGTTAAGATCTTCTGTTGGTTGAATTTTTCTGTTGATAAGGTGTTCTGGGTTCTGTTCTATTATTATTGATCTGGTTATTACAGCTGTCTGTATAAATTACATCTACTTGATAATCATTTGATGTATATGGATCCAGTTTGAAAATTTATGAAAAGTGGTCCTTGAAAAGAAGTAGGGGGTTGTAGCTCCCTTCCAGGAGAGACTAGAAAACGAGAGAGAGAGTTGTAGCTCTCTGCAGGTTGCAGCATGCGTACTGGTAAAGGACTGCACCAGTACAAGACCATTGGAAAAGGAGTTTCTAATTTGAAAGAAGATAGAGACATATTTCAGCAGGAGGTTTTCACCCACATTGGGTTTCCACCTTATATCTGGTGTTCTTTGATGTGACTGTCTGATTTTTCTTGTTCATGGTCATTATTTATGGTATTGGTATGCAAAAATAAGTCAAAGTATAAATAAGAAAGATTTGGTAAAAGAATTAGATAATATTGATTCACCGCCCTTCTCAGTATTATTTTCAACAATTACTTGATCCCTCTCCTGGACCATCTGGGCGAGCTTCTTCTGCAGCGAATCTAGCTCTCTTTCTACCTGAATATTCAACTATGATGTGTGATGTTTGCGCAATTTCATCTACTCTATTATATCTAGGTGCAGCTTGTGTAATCTGTCCAATGTTACTACTACGATGTTCATGTTAACATTCCTCCATTATTTAGCTTATTGTTGAACCTCGACAGGGTCAAACTATAGGGCTCTGACATGTATCGATGCTTCCAGTGCTGCAAGTGTAGGCTTTATTTTCCTTTCTTCTCCAATCTTCTCCACTACCTCCACTGGATATATAACTATATAAGGAGGAAAAGATCAAAGGGGAATGTGTGCAAGTAATGAATATCTGATGAAGAGTGGGATCAAAAGAAAATATGCATGTTAAGGGTTTATGATGCTTTGGCTGATCTGAACTAAGTATGCGCCTGAGTTTTAAATGATGGATGAGATCCAATGATGGATCAGGATCATGAGACATGAAATGACTTATCATTATGTAGTTTGATAATGGATAGTCTAGACATGATTACTAAACATAATTTTTTCATTTTATATGTTATGATCTGGGTATGTCTGAATTCTGGAATAGATGTGAAGTAATAAGTAATTATTTACAGATCTATACGCTGGTTCACCTTGGAAAAGTCATGTATGCACATTGTTTCGACACTTCTAAGTAGCGTATACATTCAGAAATATGATGTTTGAGGTTGCAGTTGGTTTTGGTTGTTGACGCAGAGTTATGGGTTCTGCTTTGTGTTCTGGTGACAGTGTTTTGAATGTTCAGATTGATTGATTATGATTTTCTTCAGAGTTGATGGGTTTTCAGTGATTGGTTGTATTAGAGTGGTGATTTCTTTTGAGCTTCAATGTTGCAGATGGATCCAATATTAAAATTCGATGAAATGTGGCTTTCATATCATGTTCTTGTGTATGAGGAGTATCCAGCCTGAAAATTTATGAAACGTGGTCCCTCGAAGAAGAGAGAAGGTCATAGCCTTTTGTAGCTCATTTCCTACATATTGGTAAAGATATCAGCTAGTACAACAACCATGCTGTTGGAGCTACCTTATAGTAGCAGCTAGAGAATGAGTGAAGGTTGGAGCCTTTTGTAGACTGACACCTACGTATTATTAAACATATTGACTAGTACAAGAGATAGGGGTTTGTAGCTCCCTTCCAGAAGAAGCTGGAGAACGAGACAAGTTTGTAGCCTTCTGCAGGTGGGCTCCTGCGTACTGTTATGAGTCTTCACTAGTACAATATTATAAAGAGGTTTTTCTTATAATAAAATAAGGTAGAGATGACTGCAACATGTGGTTTTTCTCCCACATTGGGTTTCCAACATAAATATTTGTGTTCATGTGTGTTGCTTATGTGTGATGGTTTATTCTATTATTACTCCACATGGTTACTATTTAATGTTTAATAAAGTACTGATGCAATGATTGAATATCAATACATGATGAATTAAATTAATCATAAGTTCATTGGATATATGATGGTTTCCTTAATAACAGTTGCGTACGCATGCGAGTTCCATTCACTGAACTAGCATATAAAAATATGTTTATGAAATGGAAAAAAATATTGACTTGTCAATATTGATTCACCCCCCCTTTCGGTATTATTCCGAACAATTGCTTTCAGAGGAGGTCCTTTGGAAGAATCTTGATCTCTTTAAGGAGATCCATAGAAAAAATGGGAAAGAATCTAAAGAAGAAAGCACCTAAGAAGAAGAATACATCTCAAAGGAATAGTGATAGCAGGAGAGACAATAGGCCATTAGGTAGAAGCAACTATTTAGATTCAAAATCACCTTAGATTGAATATTAACAAGAAAAAGAAGTATCAAGTGAAATTTTTTTGTCTTCTATTGATATTTTTCTCTGTTCATGCAATGTTAAAGATATTGAAAGTGATAGTGAAAAAAATATAGAGGCAGTAGTTAAAAGACTCACATATAAAATTTGAGATCAAAAAGATCTATTTAACAAAAGGGAGTGTGCCTGCAAAGAAGAAGTTACCAGATTAAAAGCTCAGTTGGAGGAGGAAAACAAAGTAAGAAAGTAGTACAAGGAAAAGGAAGATCAATGTGAAAAGCTGCAAGATGAAGTGACATCATTAAGAAATGAAGTAAATGAAAAGAGTACAACAATCAAGAGACTTAAAGATAGATCCAATTACTATGAATGTCTTGAAGCTGAGATCATCTACCTAAAAGAAGATCTTGAAAATTAAAATAAGTAGAATGAAGAACTACCTAAAGCAAATGAAGAAGAAGAAAATGAGATTCTCAAATTAATACAAAAGGTGGAAGAAGGAAGAAAGGCTAAAGAAGTCATGATGAAGCAATATCTGGAAAACGGAGAGCAATATCAAGTTGAGGTAAATATCTTAGAAGGTAAATTAGAAGAAAAGGATAAATTGTTCTTAGTAGTCAAAGGTCTCCTACCATCAAATATGGTCTTGGTTTTCATGAAACTGTTGAAGGTGAATCTAGATCACAAGATAAGGCAAGGAATTCTAATGCAACGTCTAAAATGCTCAACAAGGAGATAAGAGGTCAACCCCATCAAGAACCAGTGAAAGAAAGTACTCAAATAAAATCATTTACTCCTAACTATGGAAGTGCTAATCAAACGAATATTGTCGAATGTTTTAGATGTCATAATTTTGGACATGTTGTAGCTATATGTGGAAGTAGAATGGTTCAAGAAAATAACTGTCACACAAAAATATCATCAGCTTCCAGGTACTTTAAGGGATATTGTTTTACTTGCAATAATTTTGATCACAAAGCCATTGACTTCTATACAGGGAATATGAAACATATAATATGTTATGCTTGTAATAAGTTTGGGCATATAGCAAAAGATAGTAGGAGCAAATTTCGGCCAACATACTAAAAGGAGAAAAAATCATCACACTCCAAGGTATGGAAGAAGAAGGAAGTACAGTCAGAAAGATGTGGCATAGATCAGTATATAGACATAACAAACTCAACGGGAGCTAAAAGTGTGAAACTTCATAATTCCAATTCTCATACCCAGTTATCATGAAGACAAGTCACATATATACATGAGTTAGAAGCTACACAATCACGCATATGTTGTTTTGTTGAAGACACAGTGGGACAGACTCAGGAAAAGGGGTCTCATATGGTTCAGTCAATTATCAATTATCTTTTCTGTTCTGTTTGATGATGATTATAGTCCGTTGATGATAAGTTGACATGATTTTGACTCTTGTAAGTTATCAACTACTTGATAAATAAACTGGTTGATGATGATGGCTTGATTATTCTTACTAACAAATGCAATGATCAGATCTGACAGTGAACAACTGGCACAATTTCAGGCGGAGCATATGCTTCTAATAATGCATTGTTGGTATTATATTAGAAGACCTTGGTTGTTGATCTTGATACTGCTAAGAGATGATTATGGTATAGAACTTACATGGTGTAGCTGTTGATGACTATCATGGTCTTGTTCTTGTTATAAATGACATGTAAATGTCATGTAAAGACCTTTGATGTAATTTGTAACCCCACTATGCATGAGAAGGATGACGTAATAATTTATCAATCATGTATGAACATTTGGTATATCCCTGCTTGGTTGGGTGATTGATGTATGTATGAGTCATTGGTGATAGGAAAGTCATACTCACATAGTTGATTTATAGAGTCATGTTATTCTATTCAAAAATATCTTTGCAGACTCTCCATGTGCTCAGGGGGAGCATGGACAACATAGTGCATCCCTAGGGGGAGAATATCTTGGTCCGCCCTTTGGCCTTGATGTCAAAGGGGAAAAGTATCTTGGTGTTGTTTGATATATCTAACAGGCTCTACAGCTTGACATAATAAACACCAATATGGTTGCCATCAATTCCAAAGGGGGAGATTGTTGGCATTATGATATAGGTGTTGTCCTTGATGGGAACTCACATATATGATGAATTATGGAAGTTCACAGTGCAACAAGTTAACAATAAAGGATTACAGATTAGACTCAAGAGATTGAAGGAATAGGATGGTTTAAGAAGTATACGCTAGTTCACCTTGTCCAAGTAGCGTATATACGCAGGTTAACAGAACAAAAGGAGCGTATACGTTTGCACACACTTTCACGGAAGGAAAATCATGTATGGGATGGAAAATTAATGAGGAGGAATATGAAGGATTCCTACCATGGTATTGACCCATGGTAATGAATGCAAAAAAGAATCTCGATACCCATCAAAGAATACCAACAACATAACTATGGTTTTGGTCAGAGGCATTGAGAAAGGATCTAAGTATATAAGGAGGAGAAGATCAAAGGGCAAAGTGTGCAAGTAATGAATATCTGATGAAGAGTGACATCAAAAGAAGATATGCATGTTATGGGTTTTTTGATGCTTTGGTTGATCTGAAATAAGTATGCACCTGAGTGTTAGATGATGGATGAGATCCAGTGATGGATCAAGATCATGAGACATGAAATGACTTACCATTATCTATTTTGATAATGGATAGTCTACACCTGATTTCTAAACACATGTTTTATCCTTTATATGTTATGATCTAGGTATGTTTGCAGTCTGGAATAGCTGTGAAGTAATAAGTAAGTATTTGTAGATCTATACGTTGGTTCACCTTGGAGAAGTCGTGTATACACGGTGTTTTGACACTTCTAAGTAGTGTATAAATTTAGAAATATGATGTTTCAAGTTGTAGTTGGTTTTGCTTGTTGATGCAAAGTTCTAGGTTCTGCTCTTTGTTATGGTGGCGGTGTTCTAAATGTTCATATTGATTGATTGTGATTTGCTTCAGAGTTGATGGGTTTTTAGTGATTAGTTGTATTGCAGTGATGATTGATTTTAAGCTTCAATGTTGTTGATGGGTCCAGTATGAAAATTGGATGAAACATGGCCGTCATATTGGGTTGTTGTTTACCAAGAGTATCCAGTCTGAAAATTTATGAAATGTGGTCCCTGGAAGAAGAGAGAAGGTCGTAGCCTTCTGTAGGCTTACGCTTACATACTGGTAAACATATCGGCCAATACAAGAGCCAGGGGGTTGGATCTCCCTTCCAATAGTATCTAGAGAGCGAGTGAAGGTTGGAGCCTTCTTTAGGCTGGTGCGTACATACTAGTAAACATATTAGCTAGTATAAGAGCTAGGGGGTCATAGCTCCCTACCAGTAGAAGCTGGAGAACAAGAGAAGGTTGTATCCTTTTGTAGGTGGGTGTCTACATAATGGTATTATTCTGTGCCACTACAATATTTTAAATAGGTTTTTCTTATAATAAAAGAAGATAGAGACGACAGCAACAGGTGGTTTTTCTCCCACATTTGGTTTCCACCTTAAATCTTGGTGTTCATGTGTGTTTCTTATGTGTGATGGTTTATTCTGTTATTACTTCACATGGTTACTATTTAATGTTTAATAAAGTATTGATGCACTGATTAAGGATAAACATATGATGAATTAACTAAATCATAAGTTCACTAGATATACGTTGGTTTCATTAATAACAGTTGCGTGCACATGTGAGTTCCATTGACTGAAGTAGTGTATAAAAATATGTTTATGAAATGGAAAAAGTTAGACTTGTAAATAATGATTAACCCCCTCTCTCAATATTATTCACAACATAAAGATGCTTAGGAAAAATTTGACATTTAAAGCATCTCCCATTCCATCATTCTATCATGAAGCAACTCCACCAAAGGTTGAGCTGAGGAAGATACCTCTTATCCACCCAAAATACCCCAAGTTAGGGTGGAGAAAGAGCTATGCTGGTGTAGAATCTGAAAGTGATCCAAATCAAGTTTGTAGAACATCTCGCTTTAATTTGGACTAGAAAAAGAGCAATGCATACATGCAGACATGAAGGAAACTGCAGATAAAGATATGGATTGAAAGACAGTTATCAGAAGATCATTGAAAAAGGCATCTTCCGAAAAATATTTACTGTAAAATTCCAGTGAAAGATATTTTAGCCTCAAATAAGAAATTTCAAACAATCAAAAAGACTAGCCTATTGATGAATTTACCAAGGATGGTAATTAAATCACAAGAAATGATTCAAAAAATTATTCTGGCATAAGTGATATGAATGGATTAACTCTGCAAAAATTTGAAGTTGTTGAAGGTCAAAAGGAAACAAAACCTTTAGATGTAAACATTGGAATTGGAAACACCACCAATGATAGAGATAGTGAAACTTTGTTGAATTCTGAAGTTATTAAAGAACCAAATGGGGCTGAACCCATAAGTAGGAAGAACAAGATTGCAACGACTACTGAAGTGAGCTTAACTATGCAGAAGTATGAAGCTGTTGAAGAACTGATTGCAGCTAAAATATTACAAGGGAAGGATGATATGCCAGAAACAAAAGTTCAGGGTGACATATTGGAGGATTCAGGTTCTTTGATTCAAACTTCTAAAGGTGGAAACAACACATCAGGCTTTGTTCTAGGGGTATTAGCTGGAACTTTGGAGGTTACATATGGCTTGCATCTGGAATGTGAATCGCACTCCCATGTTAATCAACATAAGAGATGGATCCTAGGTAACAAAACTGATATGAAATAAATGGACCCCAGCTTTGTTCAATCATCTCAACATGGTTCAGCTAAAGAAACAAATGGGAAGGGAATTAAGAATACTAAAAAGGAACAACTTGAAGCTATGATTACCTACTTCAATAATTCAAAGGGAAAGAATGGAAGAACTACCCCTTTAAAGAAAATAAACAAAGGAAATAATAATATTATGTGAACTATGTACACTCATGATTTGAGTTCTCTGTTGCTCTTAAGAAAAATCTACCTATATTTTGGAGTGAGTGGAGGTTGTTCCCTAAATGTATTCTTGCACTCCTTGTGAAGGACGCCAATGTTAAAATTGGAAACTATGGCCAAGTCCCACTTTGGATAGCTCCTTTTAGGAAGATAATTGTGGCATTGAATTCCTCTTTTCGAGAGGACCAAAATCAACCTAAATATCATCAAATTTGATTAAGGAGAACTGTGATTTTGAATTTATATAAAATTAGCAAGGTCGACCTCCTATATGTCCACTCAATAAACCCCAAGAGTTAAGGAGAAGTGTGATTTTGAATTTATATAAAATTAGCAAGGTCGACCTCCTATATGTCCACTCAATAAACCCCAAGAGTCGTGTCTCTTCAACCACATCAAATATTTTATATAAAGGATCCTTCTCCATCATTTTGGACACATCAACTCGCTAGAAAATATGTTTGTGGTAGCACAGGTCTGAGGAAGGATTATTTGTGGGTTATATTATGCTCTAGGGCCAAGTCTCTCCAAGTAGGATAGCCACAGGTCTGAGGAAGATTTGTTTTTAAGTTTTTCTATGCATAAGGGCCAAGTTCCATCAAATAATCAACTGCGAGGTGTTTAGGACTATTTGTATAGGTATATTTGTGTTTGCATCAAGGTCACTTCATAGGAGCTTTGTTTAATGTTTTGGGCTCATTATGTTTGGGTATCTCTATCCTTCAATAGGCCGCAGCCATAGCTATGTCCTCCAAGTGAGCTATAGACCTTGTCAGTCTTAGAAAAGGTTTTGGAAGGCTAATAGGAGGTTGCAAGACTTAATTTCTTAGATAGGGGATAATATCATTTTCCCATTCCAACATGTAGTTAGAGGAAAGGTGTTAGAAGGAAGGTCATTGTGTGAAGGAGGAAGCCTCATCAGTTATCATTCCAACACTAGACATGGAAGTTTATACATGTGTAGATCTGCCTAAGAAAGGAAGACAATAGCTGAAGAAAGGATCCATGAGAAATGGAAGAAGGATGTAACTATTTTCCATCAAAACCTCTCCAGGACTCCAGAACACAGAAATTTCATCGTCAATATTTTTCTTTCCAGAATTGCACCTTTCAGCACAACTATGCATCTAACTGTAGTATCATGAGATATTCTCATTGGAAAGTCATTTTAACCTTAAAAGTATTGTACTCTCCCTCTACTGAAGATTTGATATTAATGATGGAAGAATTGATTAAGGGTTTTCCCCATCTTGGGGTTTTTCCCTTACTTGAGCCATATTCATGTGTACTCCTGTCTTCGGTTGTCCTTTGCATCTATCTTTTATATTTTTTCTTTAATTATTGTCAATTTGATATAATGATATTATGATAATAAATGAATTGATAATTGGGCTAATGTGGAAAATTGAAGTAATTGTCCCATGCAATGAACATGTTAACTAAACTTAACATGGTATTAGAGCATAGGTAAGGACATGCCCAAGCAAGGAGCAATCACTAAAAGAAGGTTTCTGATAATTGCCCATGCATTCATTCCCTACAAAGATGAAGGTAAGGATTCAAGAAGTTCCCTTAAATTAATTAGAAACAAGGTGAAGGATGAAATTTATGTGACTGTGGGAGAAATTGATGAAAATCCAATTAAATTTTTATTAAGGTAATGCTCAAGTTCCTTTAACTTTATTTTGTGTGAAGGATTTTCATTGGGCATTAATTCTTGCTCGCTGGTGTCTACATACCTCTCTAAAAAAAAAAATTGTCTCTAAATTTGTGTATTGTTGGAATGATGTTCCCAAGTTCCCAAGGAGGAAGCTCAGATATCTGATAAGGAAAAATTCTACAACTTGGCAAGCTCCCTGTGATCATGAAGTAATTTCCTGCCACAGTGTGTGCTATTCTGCTCTAGGTATTTCGGGCCTCCAATGGACAGACCTCAGATCTACTCTTAGTTTCCTATGTTTGTATTTGTTCAGAGTAGGTTGAAGAACATAGATGATGGTCAAGGATATATATTCATCACTCTAAGAAATGTTGTACAAGACCATGTTATATCCATGGCTGCTTACATTCTAAGAATATGCAAGTTAAAAGCAATAAAAGGGACAAGCTTGTGTCAGACCTTTTCTTAGAACATTTCATCCTTCATAACCTTTACTTGAAGTATTTCAGCCTCTTTGATCAGTTCTCGAGCATTATAACTTCAGCCCTTAAAGAAGAAAAACATAGGCTCATTGATCATTTGTAGCATCTCTTAAGATCTGTTGTCACATCAAGGCACTCTTGTATTTTGTTTACATAGTCATTATCTGAAGCATTTCATTGAGGAAGCACCCAGATCAATTTGACCCTCCTAATCCTTTGAGTTATTCAGTAGAAACGTTAGACCGTTGATACCTTGTGAAGATAGAAATATGTTCAGTGGCTGAAATTACTCTTGTGGCAATTTTTTTATTTAGACTCGAAGGATCCCCTTCATACCTAGAATCATTATTAAATGAGGATCTAATTAGAGACTTCAACTTGAGAACTTAATGTCCAAGCATGTTATTATATCGTCAACCTTTGAAGAATTGAATTAATACATTTCAATATTGATTCTAAAAGACCAGTATGCATAGAACTATGTGAAAGACATTTGGCAAAGACAATATTTTCTTAATATTAACAAATAAATGGAATAGATAGGACCCATTTATTAACAGAACTCATCATGGCATTTGTTTGTGTTTTGTATGTGAATGTCTTTCAAAATAATAATGTGATAGAAAACTTCAGGCTCCTAACTATGTTGTCCATCTAGTGAAAGATTAGCTGCTTATATAGGTAGTTAGGAAAGGCCCATCAATATACATATACCATTACGAGAGAGCTTAAAGACTAGAAATTAGAATTTGGATAGAAGGACATCAATTGGAGCCCTATGTAGTTGGTGGCCAGCCCATCAATATACATATAGCATTGCGAGAGAGCTTAAAGTCTAGAGATTAGAGGCTAGACAGAAGGACGTCAATTGGAGCCCTATGAATTTGGTGGCTAGCCTTCATCAAAAAATTTCTTCCACATTAAAGATTAGTGCCATGAAAGGTGGAAATGAACAAAAATAAACTGAGACATATGAGGATCATTATTTGATGGAACGATTATCTACTAACACTTTGGGATCATTAGTTAAGGATCTAGTGATCAGTAACAAATATATGTTCTGACCAATTGTACAACTCTCTTTCACTTTCTTATTCTTGTCGATAATTTTGTGCACAGTGACACCAAGTCACTTCTTTAGATTATTCATCAGCTACAAGTCTGGGAGGAACATTTATCAAAATTTGAAAAAACAAAGGCAGTGAAATTACTCACTATCCTTTTCAAAAAGGAATCTTCAATTTAGCAACTACTCAGCTCAAATATAGTAAAGGCCATCAATTGTAATCATGAAGGGATTATATTTTAGGGATGCTTATGGAAAGTAACATAGTACGCCTGCATACCCTTATGTGTGGTCTATTGTCGAAAAAAGATCTTACTAACAATGGATCCTGGGATTAAGTGAAATAGTGTCAATTCCAATGACGAATCGAGTGACCGAATAAAGTATGAACTGTGATTAATCTTGGGTTATATGGTTTTCATCTTACTGACATCAACTTAGTACACCTGAAGCATCGATGTCATAACGTCTAGGTAAAAATTGAAATAGAAAGAGAGCATAATAATTCAAGGTCAGAATTTAACCTGAATCTCCTAAGGAGGAATAATCTTCGAGAATGCATGAAGACCTAGAGTTGTTAGTCCAAGATAGAACTATATAAATATTCTTGGTTACCTTCACTATGTGTGGCTCTATCTTGTATATCATATCACCATCATTTATGCTCTCCTTTCCTTCCAGTATTTTGAACAATTTCGTTACAATCCTGTAGCTATATTTTTGTTCACAATCAAAGCTGTGAACAAGACCACTTATCTTTTGGAAAGTTACCTATTAAGAAGAAACTTCAGTGATCTGCCAGAAACATATATTGCAACACCTTAAATAAGAGTTACAACTCCCCTAAAATCATAACCTCATGATAAGTCTCATCTCTCATTTGAGAAGATCATTAGAAGATCACCTTAAGAAGGAGTCGTAAAGTCCCTAAATTAATATCAGTTGGTCACATTGTCAATATTAAAAGGATCTATACATCTATTGATGTTTCCTCTGATTTGTAAATTATATTCCTTGACTCAAAGAAATTTCATGGACAAATTTTCAATAAAACAAGATGATCTGTAATTCATCACAAGAATTTTCTCAGATGATCATATGGTCACATCTAAGTGGTGTATCTCTTGAGGTCCTCCTTTATATCTACAAAGTAGATTAGTCCCATGATGAGAAGGTTGTTAGATGGACACTTTTCACTTTGGAAATACAAGATTAGGCTTGTGATCTCCCTGAGCAAGAAGGAGTAATCAATATGTTTATGAAAAGATATATGATGTTGGGTAAATCTATGAGGCTTCCATTGATGATCCAGTCATAAATATCATCACCTAGATCTAGTCTTAATTTTTAGAAAGAAACCTGGCTCTATCCCCTATATGAAGGGATCTTTGGATAATATGGAACATTGAGCTTTGGGGGTTCTATAATACTTGGGGTACTTATTGAACTATGTGCGACCATAAGGTTAGTGGTTCACCTTCCCCTATAGGTGCATATTGAACAGGGTGAGTGGTTCACCTTCCCCTCTGACAAATTACATGTGTAAGATGACACATGTATAGGGTGAGTGGTTCAACTTCCCCTACTATTGATGACATGTGCATAGGATGATTAGTTCACCTTCTCCTATGGCATATGAGCAGGATGAGTAGTTCACCTTCCCCTATGGCATATGAGCAGGATGAGTGGTTCACCTTCTCCTGCGAATACCCATGTGAGAGATGCATATAGAGATATGTTGACATGTAGGTGGGATGTCGTTCATCCTTTCCCCACATGTACGATGCTCATTCCCTACGATTGTTGGTTGACATGTCAATGGGATGTGGTTGATCCTTTCCCCACGTCTAGGATCCTTCCAACCATTGTTGGTTTGTATGCATGTACGATGTGGTTCATCCTTTCCCTACTCTTAGTGTTTGGAATGCATGTAGGATGTGGTTAATCCTTTCCCTATGTATGGTTGTGATGTGTGATTGTAGGATGTGGTTAATCATTTCCATACGTGTGGTTGTGAGCATGATGTGATATATTCTTTCCCTGCTATTGATTCAATATCATCCAACCCATGTATTTTGGGACACATGGGAAGTACCTCTCATCTGGCCAATGAGTTGGGAAAAGTTGTTAGGGACCATAGCAATACCGATGGACACATTGGGTATTTCCATGCTCCCTATGCCTAGGATGCTTATTGTTCTTCATCTTGATTTGGGATCAAGTCTGATTGGAGTTTTACCTTTGGAATGACTTTTTGTTAGTGGAGAGTGGTAAGGTCTTGTGACTCACTCTCAACCGATTCTTCTTTATTATTTGTATCAGTGTTCAGTGGAGCAGAGCAGAGAAAAGTCGAGATACTCAAATGATTCATGATGGCATGATGATTAGTGACATAGTTGTTGGTTTGATAGTTGTGATTCTCCCTAGTTGAGAGGGAGTGATAAAATTGGAAACTAGGGCCAAATACCACTTTGGACAAAGCCTTTGAGGAAGATAATTGTCGCATTGAATTCCTCTTTTCGAGAGGACCAAAATCGACCTAAAGAACATAAAATTTAGCTAAGGAGAAGTTTTATTTTTAATTTATGTAAAATTAACAAGGTCAGCCTCATATATGTCAGCTCAATAAACCCAAGAGTCACATCTCTTCAACCACATTGAATTGTATATAAACGAGCCTTATCCATCATTTTGGACACAAAAAATAGCTAGCAAATATGTCTGAGGCAGCCGCAAGTGAGAGGAAAGATTATTTGTGGGTTATCTTTTGCTCTAGGGCCGATTCTCTTCAAGTAGGACAATCGCAGGTCTAAGGAAGGTTTGTTTCTGATTTATTCTCTGCATAAGGGTCAAGTTCCCTCAGATAATTAGCCACAGATTTTTTAGTACTATTTGTATGGCTATCTTTGTGTCTCCATCAAGGTCAAATCATAGCAGGGAGGAAGCTGCACTTGAGAGGACCTTTGTTTAATGTTTTGGGCTCATTATGTCTGGTATCTCTACCCTTCAACAGGATGCAACCCTAGATGTGTGCTCCAAGAGAGACATAGGCCTTTTCAATCTTAGATAGGGGTTTGGAAGGTTCATAGGAGGTCACGGGACTTAATTTCCTGGACAAGGGACATGATCATTGCCCATTCCAATAGCTAGTCAGAGGAAAGTTGCTAGAAGGAAGGTCGTTTTGTGAAGGAGGAATCCCCATCAGTTATCAATCCTACACCAACCATTGAAGTTTATACATGTGCAGATATTCCTAAGAAAGGAAGGTTGCAACTGAAGAAAGGATCCATGAGAAACGGAAGAAGGATGTGACCATTTTCCATCAAGCCCTCTCCAGGACTGCAAAATGCAGAAATTTCATCATTAATATTTGTCTTTCCACAATTGTACCTTTCGGCACAACTATGCATCTAAGTGGAGTATCATGAGATCTTATCATTGGAAAGTCATTTTTACCTTAAAATTATCCTACTCTCCCTCTCCTGAACATTTTATATTAATAAAGGAAGAATTAATTAAGGGTTTTCACCATCTTGGGGTTTTTCCCTGGCTTGAGCCATATCTGTGTGTAGCCTTGTCTTGGCATGTCCTTTGCATCTATCTTTTATGTTCTTTCTTCAGTTAATGTCAATGTGGTGTTCTGATATTATGATATTATGATAAAAAAATGAATTGAGGGAGAGACTAGGCTTAGTGGAGAACAACTTCTCACAAAGAGGTAGTGTTACACATTTTTACCTTGTTTGCTGAGAAGTTAATTCTCCTTCCTCATAGCATAAGAATGATAGTATGTCCATACTAGGGAGCAGCAAATCCTTACCATTATATGTAAGCAAAGCATTGATGGCTGATGGATTTAGGCACACCACTATTTTACTTTGGGACAAGTGTTGTTGTCTAAGTTGCATGGTATAGTGAAACAGAAATGCATACATCCGAAACAAGAATGCCCTAGAAACATGACCCCCAAAAAATCAGGAAAATGTGAATATATATATATATATTATATATATATATATATATATATATATATATATATATATATATAATATATAATATATATATATTCTAAAGTATTTATAATACATATACAGATTAATAAATAATTGACAAAGTGTTAAGACCCAAGGCCCAACAAAAACATGATACAACAAATACCTACATATCATTGCAATCATCAATATCACACTCAAAGAATATTTCAATTATCTACATAACATTTTATTTCAATTACTAATACTATTTAATTATATTATCATACTACAGTTTGTAGTACACCTTTGAGACCAACTCAACTCCAACCAAATTAAACTTCTCTGATTACGATACATATGAGAGCTTGCCACCAGGTAACCTTAACAAAAAAGATCTTCTAGAAGTATCTGATGAAATTCCTTCCATAACGAAACTTGAGTTCTCATTACCAGGACTCAAAACAACCAAGCTCTCCACAACACCATTATCTCCAACAAATGAAAGGCATAGATCAGAAGAAGGTAGAAAGGTTAGGCTTAAATAACCTCTGCAGCAGAGTAAAATAGGAAGGAAAACCTTAGTACATGTTATTGAAGATATCAGTTATTGTACATCACAACTCAAATGCTCAAAAAAAAAAGTTCTATGTATTGATACTCTTACAAACTATGAACTAGACTGACAACCTAATAAATATCATCCTCTCTTTAACCATCAATAGTTTAATATAAGGCTAGATTTCCTAAATATATGAGTGCCTGTTCTAGGTTGTTTCTTCTTAAGATACCTTTTTGCTTCATGACAGGAAATACATATATCATTAATGATTAGGATGTGAATAACTCAATGTAGTAGAATCAACATGGAAAACATGGACTTGGCATCTTTGAACGAAATATTCAGTTGGCATGAAATGTTCTCAACCGCTATGGTAGTCTTAGATGCCACACAGGAAAGCAAATAAAAATGTACAAGCAAGTGCACATATGAAAGGGCATTGAAATTTTAGTTGTGATGAAATTAACTCTATAGTAATAACAAGTACTAAAATCTTGCCGGACATGAGGCTAAACTGTAATCAAGGGTAGTAACTAGTCTCATGTATGGGGCTAAGGCTAGATGCTACTTGAAAGCCCATGATCCCATTGTTGTATCCTCAATAATGATAGTAGAATATAATAGTTTTCTTGCAAATATTAACTTGGTTAATACCAAATTTTGGTCTTGGAGTATGAACTAAAACTTTCATGATTGTCTAGGAGCTTAATTTTTGTCAAATGTAAGGAAACAAATTAAGAAATAAAAACTCAGACGAATTTGGAAAATGTAGGAATTTGTTCCCTTATGGAACACTAGTGGATTATTTCATGTGACAAGCTTGTCTACACAAGATGATGTTGCTGCATGAAAAGGTCTTCAGATTGTATCATACATAAAATGTTTTTATTTTAGATAATTTTGTAACTACGATATCAAATTAAAACTAGCAAATCAATCCATGTGTTAATCATATCATAACATTTTACATATACCAACAACCACATTACCTCAGTACATTGGGTAATGTTCTCCTTGGAAAGTGGGAAGAGAGCAGTGTTATCGGAACCGAACCGGTTCCGGAAAAATTGCCTGGTCTGACTGGTTTGGAGAAAAAACTAGTCCAAACCATCCCCCCGAATGGGAAATGATTGGTTCAGTATCGAATCAACTGGTTCAAGACCGGTTTTGTCCAAAAACAATTTCCTTTATGTTTTCTTTTATAGTTAGTTGGCACACTTCTTACTCTCCCTTAGGCTAGCCTAATATTCAAGTCTATGGCCCTCAGCCTAATAATCATTTCTATGGCCCTAGTATGGCTATGCAATTCATGGTAATATTAAATTCTGAAATTTTTAACATTACCATGAAATGACTCGGGATGTTTAAGAGTGGTTCCAACCTCATTGAATTTCATATGGAGAAAGTAGAATTTTAGATTTCGCTCAAAATCCAACAGACTTAACAATTTTTCAGTATTTCAAGATTGGGGGGATTGCAACGTTTCCATTGGAATTTATCTTGTACAAGGGTATGGAGCTAGTATTTAATAAATACCACCAAGCCCTCTATGTACTTTGATGATAGTGCCATTGGATGTTGAACTCCTCTACCATGAATCTACTAAAAATGTACCCATCACTCAAACAAAATCTTGACATGACATGCCACCTTTTCTCTATCTTATTTTAATGCCTAAATGGTTATATTGATGGTGAATACCCAAATATAGGCAATGATTTTTCTTATATATAGTCATTTGTTGTAGCACGATTTTTTTGGATGTTAGAGGCCATCTAGAGCCTATTTTTTGATGTATTTTTGGTTCAGTGATGGATTGCACTCGATGTTATTTTGGTTATGTGAACCCTTACATGGTATGTAAATGAAAACTTCTACATATTTGTATATAAATGGTCTGTATTCATATGGATGCACATGAATATATATTTTTTTTCTTCTAAATACGAATATTTTATGTGGCTTTGGTAAACCCATTTTTTTTTCCGATTTTTTACCAGTTCGGTCTGGTTTTGACCAGTTCCCAGTCCACAAGGTTTCTCAGTTCGATCACCGATTCAGCTCTGATAACATTGAAAGAGAGCCAAGGGAATCTTCCCAATCATTCCATTACATTCCATTCATGCACTAATGAGCATACAATGTCTTTATTTTATATAATTTTATAACTGTGATATCAAATTAAAACTAGGAAATCAATTCATGAGTTAATCACATCATCACATTTTTCATATACCAGCAACCTCATTACCTCAGTCCATTGGGTAATTTTTCCTTTTTCTAGTGGGAAGATAGACAAGGCATGTTTCAAATCATTCCAAGACATTCCATCCATGCACTAATGAGGAAGGCATTATGGCAATGGTGACCATTCTAATAATGTCAATATTCAATAGAAAGAACGTGTAAGGATACATATCAACTATTTCATAGGTAAATATATATGAATCACCATATGAAACAATTATTAGAACCAAATTTGAAATTAATTAGTACATGACAATTGCATTGAACAACAAATTAACTAGCCAAACCTTATCAAATTGGTGTAGATACTAATTAAACACATCGATTTTCAAACTTGATCATTGAAATCTAGGAAGCACAGTGACTTAAGCTACAAAGGGACCCCATGTACCATGAGTAAGGATCAACCTACATCCTCTCCAACATGTGCACACTACTCTCAACAATCTCAGGTTTTGGGAGGCTAACCTTGTCTCTAGGCTAGAAAAGCTATAAACGAAAAGGAACAAGAAACCATTTGCTCCCTAACAAGGAATGATTTGGCTTCAACATTGATCGATAAGAGTCAATCATTATTGACCCAAATCTTGATGTTACTAGCTAGGGCCATGTTATAGAAACCATGATGATCCACCATACAATATTATCCTCTACTCATATGTTTATTCTTAGGCCACTACATTTGCGGTGCACTATTTTTTGTATTAAATACACACACACGAGGGTTTATATCAACCAACTCCTACCAATTTTATTGACTATTTGGTTATGCAAGAAAGTTCGTAATTTGATACCCCTACGTAAGTTGCACTAGTTTGTCAACAAGTTTACTATGGATTTCATGCGTAAGTGTTGCGAAGCATCTTGTGCGTTTCCTCGTGAATGTTTCCTTGAGAAAAAAGGAAAATAATATATAATATATATATATAATATATTATATATTATATATAGATATATATAGATATATATATATCTATATATTATATATATATATATATATATATATATATATATATATATATGGAAATCAACACTCTAACATTTTCCCTTTATAGACACTCCATGATATATACAACACTAAATGACAACCTCCCACATACTTCTTTGTCACACATATATAGGGACATGAAGAAGGTAGTGGATGGCCTTTCAAAGGGGCATTGGGACTGGAATGGGTGTTTGGACCATTTTAGTTTCTCAGCATGGGCATACAAATGATTTCATTAATGAGTGTTAGCTATAAAATTCTCTACAAAAAGATGTATTTTTGTTTTTTAGAGCCATGAAAAGTCTATTTTTTGTTGTTGATATAGCTCACATGTTCTATGATAGTCAACAACTTTCAGAGCCTGCTTTTCGAAGGTCTAATATATGTCCTTTTAATTTAAAAAACAACTTTTTCTTTTTTAATTATCTCACTGATATGTAAGCCATGTATGCAAAGTTTTCCTGAGCCAAATGCGAGACTTATCACCCAAAGTTAGGGAGGTTACATATTCAACTATATTGAGCCCCTAACAGTTAAGTACCCTAATTAGGTCCATTGCTTTATCGAATTTACCATCCATGGATCGTGGAAAATTACTTGAATGGTTTTCCATGACATGTTCCCTTAAGAAAAAAATACTCATGAGGTTTCTTTGGTAACAACGGTTAAGCCCAGGTGGTTGTATAAACTGAAGCATGTGGTTAATAAGAGCATATAGAAGTACAATGCCAGATGCATTGGCTGGAGATTCTTAGAAAGGGAGGTTACCTCTAGTATTTTGTGAATAACAAACCTCATATTTTCTTTTTTCGTTGTATAAATACATTGAGCCAGTTCAAGGAAAATTCAGTCAACTACTACAAAGCATTTGCTTCACTATTTTAAGGACAGATTTCATTATCAATTAAGTTATGTTCACGATGGACAATTGATGATGCATAGATTTCTGGATTCAAAATAGCTAGGTGATGCTAGCACTAGGAAGAGAACTTCAAGGTTTTGTTTCAACATGGGGTCCCAAGTATGATATCCTAGATGAGTTGGAAGCAAGCAATAGTGGAATTCATGTGTTGAAGCCAATGGTTTTAAGTATTGTGACAATGAAAGTTGCTCAACTCTCTACAAATCCAATAATTCACGACCACTAAGAGCATATCGACATTTGGTACCATTCCCTGGAAGATAAGTTCAAGAAGGGAGTATGTTCCCTTGAATTTGTAGGTTTTACACATTTTGACTAGGCCCCTATCAGAGGGGAAGATTGAGGTGTTCAGGGAGAGACTAGGCTTAGTGGGGAGCACCTTCTCACAAAGAGTTAGTGTTACACAGTTTTACCTTGTTTTCGCAGTAGTTAATTCTCCTTCTTCATAGAATAAGAATGATAGTATATACATACGTGAGAGCAACAAATCCCTACAATTAGTTGTGAGAAGAGAATTGATGGTTGATGGAGTTAGGCAAAACACTAGCTTACTTTGGGACAAGTTTTGTTGTCTAAGTTACATACTATCATGAAACATGCATTCATACATCTGAAACAAGAATGTGCTGGAAACATGGTCCCTAAAAAAGTAGGAAATAGGGAAATATGTATATCTATATCTATATATATATATATATATATATATATATATATATATATATATATATATATATATATTATATATATATATATAGATATATATATTATATTATATTAACTTTGAAATTATTTAAAATACAAATACATATTCATAAATAATTGAGAAAGTGCTAAGTTCCAAGGTCCAACAAAAACATGCTACAAAAAAAACCTACATATCATCGAAATCATCAATATCACACTCTAAGCATATTTCAATTACCTATATGACAGCTTATTTTGATTACTAATACTATTTTATTATATTCGTATACTATAGTTTGTATTCTACCTTTGAGAGAAACTCCTGTCCAACCCACTTAGACATCTCTGACTGCCAGAAATATCAGAGCTTGCCACTAGGTAACCTTAACAAAAAAGATCTTCTAGAAGTATTTGATGAAATCCCTTCAATAACGACACTTGAGGTCTCATTACCAAGACTCAAAATAGCGAACCTCTCGACAACACCGTCATCTCCAACAAATGAAAGGTGTAGATCAGAAGAAGGTAGCAAAGTCAGACTCAAATAACCTCTACAGAAGCGTAAAGCAAGAAGGAAATCTTCAGTGCATGCTATTGAAGATATCATTGATTATACATCACAATTCAAATGCTCAAAAACAAATATTCTATGTATTGAGCTTCTTACAAACTATGAAATGGGCTGAAAACCTAATAAATATCATCCTCTCTTTAACCATAAGGATTTTCATATAAGACTAAATTTCTTGGTTGTACGAGTGCTTGTTCCAAGTTGTTTCTTCTTAACATACTTTTCAGCTACATGACATGAATTTCATATATGATTAAGAAAAATGAATAGGATGTGAATAGGTTAATGCATTAGAATCAACATGGAAAACATGGACTTGGCATCTATGAACCAAATATTGACTTATCCTTAAATGTTCTCAACATCTATGGTGATCTTAGTTGCCACACAGGCAAAAAAATAAAAAATTACAAGCAAGTGCACATATGAAAGGGCGTTGAAATTTTAGCTCTGCAAATTGATTTTAGTTAGTTAACAAAAATTTCTTTTATTTTTAAATGTAATGATTTTATAACATGAAAGAATTCCCAAAACAAAATTAAAATCATATCCTATAAATAGTTATAAGACCATGGTTAATGAAATTGTGGAACTTTCAATGAATATACAAGTTGCAAACTTACAGTATCACATAATGCCAGCATATCATATATCCCATTTGTCTTGGTATGAAATATAACAAGATGCAACATTTCATGATTGCCAATATGTGATACCATAAAAAATATATCTACCACAACTTAGTCAAGAACTTCATATTTCCAGGGTAAGTTCTGTATGGATTTAATTGTCTTATATATTAAGGTAAATTCATTCCAATTAATATACACGACGTAGAGATGCAATAAGAACATCTAATTATATCCCTATAGAATTTCAACAAAGAAGAATATAACAAGAGCAATCACTCTACCTTAAATAACATCTCCCAAGTCATTGAGCTCTCTACAGTTTTGTGACAGCCAAACTTCAAAGTTGAAGCTGAAATCATTAACCAGAACATTATAACATACATAATATGGAAAGCGAGGAACAATCATTATAGAGAGGCTCTAATCAAAGTAGCATGCTAAGCCCTTAATAGATATTCATTAAAATATAGTCTATACTTCCCCACTTCTCTCAAGCCTGTGCATGAAGCAAGCCACTCATAGATGTTGTCAGAGAGGGAGGATAAAGGATGAAATGAATTCTACGAAGATGTATAGAGATGTGTTTCACCATCTTCCGTCCTTTCCATTGTAGCATACTGGTAGTAGCCAACAGACCAGATGGACTATCACTATGGGAAGGCTAGAAAAAAATTATAAATAAAGATACAAATGGGTGCTTAAAATAATACCTTTGAAGCCTTCTCCATATTTTAACAGGAAATTTATAAACATACCATTTTACACACATCTACATGACCTCAAGTGACATAGTTGTAACTATCTCCCTAAGCCAGTCGCTAATGCAAATGGAAAGTCATTACAATCTTGATTACAATGTCAATTGGAACAACTTCAATACAACATTAACATTTGTAGACCCTTATAATAACCAAAATTGTGAGCAATAAATACATTTTCTCAGGAGTAGATAAGAAAGAACCTGAATTTAATATTCACCTAAGCTAACCATATTAACCTAACATCTAATCATACAATATTACATAAAATTTAACATACTCAACACATGAGATAAACACAACCTCCAAAGTTTAGATAACAACTAAAACAAATCAGACCACCTTAACAATAAAATTGCTAGCATAACAGGCGCAAAACAATGCTTCCTAAATTTGTTCCAGTTAAGCATTATCAAACTACACATAAATCAAAACAAATCCAATAACAGTCGAGAAGCAAATCAACAGGCGCAATTCCCTATAAAACTTTTTTTTTGCTACAATTGTAATTCAACTATAGATAAATCATGGTAAAAAATCATGATGAACGTGTTTTGCAAAACAATTGTGTGACAATTTCAGAAGCTTCTATACTCACATGCCTCTCACTTTACTGTTAGTGATGCAGATCTAAATCTAGAACTCACTAGTATAAAATGAGAAATTAGCGACTAGGTGACTAAAAAAGTTATTCACCATAACTTTTCCAAGTGAAATACTACAAAAAATGAGCAATCTTAAGTCACCGAACTAAAAATGTCTAACATAAATGACTAATTTAGCTGCAAGTTAAAATATGCGAGTAGTTAATAAGTAATACAACTAAAAATGACTAACATGAATGACTAATTTAGTCTAATAACAAAAATACAACTACCTAACAAGTACCACAATAATATGAATCAATTTTTTATGCTAATCATCTTAATTGTTTCATGCAATCTAAACTTACAAGTGATAAGGAAGTGAAAGGTTGTTAAAGATTGGTTGAAAAGCTATGAAAGGTTATATTTCCTTAAACAATTCCTCATCTTCATATGGTGTATAGGTGAAAAATCTTAGCATTATTTATCTCTAATAATTTGTAATTTTAAAAATATATTTTTAATAAAAAAATTTATTTTGTGTATTTTTAAAAAATCTATTCATTGAATCTAATTGGATCTAGTTCCAATTTGAAGAGAAAGTTTAATTTTTAAGACTATAATATGAAATAAAAACTACTTTAATTTCATATTCACCAACCTAGATCCTTGTTAACCCCATATCTATCAAATGCCGAGAGGGATCCAATATCTCAAGGTGAAAATTGTTTTTTTCTAGTGCAAAACTTGAGGAAATATTTGCACCTTGAGAGATTGGATCCCTCTCAGCAGTTGATAGTTATAGGGTTAATATGGATCTAGGTTGGTTATATAATATTTATATTTGTGTTTGTGTCTCTTTGTTATTCCCTCTCCCTATCTCACCCCCCAAACATACACACACACACTCTGCCTCTCTTCCCTTTCCCTTTCTATCTCTCTCTTCCCCTTATCTCCCTCTCTATCTATATCCTTCTCTCTATTCCCTCCTGCTCTCCTCTCTCCCTCACTCTCTCTCGATGACTCCCTTGCCACCCCCTGTCTCTCTCCACATTTCTCCCACTATGTTTTTCTTGTTACCTCCCTCTCTTGTCCCCTCCAATTCCATCTCTCTCTCGTCAACTCTATCTTACTTCCTCTCTATCCCTTATCACCAACCTCCCTCTATCTCTCCCCCCAAATCACTCTCCCTGTCTCTCTGTCTCTTCCATCCAACTCTATCACTATCTTGTAGGTTTTAACCCCATACATAAATTACCTGCATACGAATTCTAAAAAACAGAAAATAAACAATAGTGAGAGCATAACACATAAAACAAATATACATAGAGATTTCCCCTGAATCCCAAAACCGAGGCTACCAAATTGATTTTTCATTGCATCCAAAACCATTGCATCCAAAACCATGTATGAAAACCATGCACACAACCATAGCTAGGTTCGCCCACCTAATATAGGGTCCCAAAAAATTTCTCTGAGGCACTACCCTGGACACCTTAGAGGGGGGCTAACCTCCCCCCTCAAACCCCCTATGACCCCCTGCTTTTCAATCGGTGCAATGAATGTGGGGCTTCTCCCCCCCTCTAACCTCCCGGTTAACTAGGGCTACTAGTCATGGAAAGAATATAACAGAAGCCAACATATCTCCCACCCTCCCTGTCCTTCTCCATCTCTCTCCCTTCCTCTTCTCTCCCTATCTCTATCCTCTCCTCTTCTTTCTCTTCCCTCCTTTGTTCTCTCCCTCACTCTCTCTCCATCTCTCCCTTCTCACTCCTCTCTCTCTCCACCTCTATCTCTCTACGTATTTGTTCTTTCCTCTCTCTCTCTCACTCCAACTCCATCTCTCTCTCTCTCTATCCTCCTCTCCCTCCCTCTCTCCTACCTCACTCTCTCTCCCCCCATCACTCTATATTTCTCTCTCTCTCGTCCCCCAACTTTTTCACTATATCCCTCCCTCCCTCTGCCCCCTCGACACCTCCCTCTTAAAGTTGATCACATTGTATTTTGTTTAATAAATTATATAAATTAAAGAAACTTAATTGGTTTTAAAATATTAAACCTATATTTTGGATCAATCATGTCA
>APFE031446331.1:16483-38446 GCA_000404065.3 Pinus taeda | reverse complement strand
AGATCCAACATAGCTTAATTTTATTAAAACATTAATTTAATTTATATGGGAATATTTTTAGTAGTCACTAGGATAGAGAGTTTAGATATATCTCAAATTGTAACATTTTCCCTTTGAGATTCAATTAAAAGTTTTTTGTAAAATTAAATTAAATCAAAATATTTTTACTATGAAATAAGTTATGTTTTTTTGGCATGTGGTATTGATAAGCCGCAATGTATGCCCATGGTATTGTAACATAGCCGATTTACAAGTTAATATCCATGGTAAAATGAGGGTGAATGGTTAACAATCTTGTCATATTTTTATAAAATATTTTGATTCTGAAATAATTTATGTTTTTTGGGCATGTGGTATTGATAATCCATGGTATTGACCCCATGGTATTGTAACAAAGGCTATTTTTTACAAGTTGATAATATCTACTGTAATGTGCGGTTAATATCCAAGGTAAATACTTTTTCATATTGTTATCAAAATATTTTGGTTGTGAAATAAGTTATGGTTTTTGGACTTGTAGTATTAATAAGCCATGGTATTCACCCATGGTATTGTAACAAAGCCTATTCACATGTTAATAACAAATCAAAATATAACAAATTGAATTTTATTATTTTTATTGATTTAACTTTTAATTATTAATTGAGGACATATTTAAATGTTTATACTCATTTCCATTATCATTTTTAACTTTATCTTTCTTCTTTTAATTTAGGGTGTTACCCAAAAATAACAATTTCTTATTAAAAATAAATCATTTAACCCAAATTGCAATTTTATATTTTATTTTATTATATAACTATTTCTTTTATTTTCCGTTATAAATATTTCTTCTTTTCCATTTCCAGTTTAAGGTTGGGTTCAAATAAAATATTCATAGATTACAACATCACATTGTAGCACTGCGTTTTTCTCCACCTTGTTGATATCTTCGTGGAAATGCCAAAGGAAGGAAGACCATCACCGTGATCTATGGATTTCATGGGATTCCAACCCTAGATGGATTTTGCATGGGAAATACCTTAGGAGAGAATAAATGATTTGATGGAGGAAGGGCAAGGTCATTGGGCATGGAGATTTTGGCCATTTGTACATGGGTATGAATTTGGAGTCTCGCAAGTTCTTCCGTTTTACTAAAGATGATTTTTTTTCTTATGGGTAAATAATTTCAAGGGTTTATATGATCAAAGCTTAAATTTTATCTAGAGTTGAGGGTTTAATGATTATGATAATGCAGATCTTGATTGCGGCCAACCATTCATCAAAAGACAATGCACAAGTAAGCATTTTTCATGTCTTTATTGTACAAAGGGTTTAATGATTACGATAATGCAGACATTGATTGCGGCAAGAAATTCATCAAAATACAATGTACAAATAAGAATTTTGCATGTCCTTATTGTACAGATCAGTTCGCTCTTCCCTAACTTTTCTAGGGTCAGAATGCATGAAATTTTATTTTTTGTTTTAACCTTTTTTTTAGTGGTTTATTGTTTGTCTAATGGACTCTACCATACCCAAATTCAAAGGGCTCGAGTGAAACAAGAAAATATTCTGATAGGATGCAAATACTAGACCTTCCTCAGAATTTGTCACATGAAATTAAAATTTCTTGTAATCATGAACATAAGATCTTTTTTGTTTCATCCTTATATTCTGTTGTCAATACCTACAATTTTAAACCATGTTACTATATTTTATGTAGAATATACTTAGATCCATTAAACCTTACAACTCTCCAAAGCTTAGGTTAATTTCAGCTAAAAAGATGGAAATTTAATGGCTTTTGCAATTTGGACTCAATGTTTACAGACAATGATTAAAAACGGAAGAACCGAAATGGTCTGATATGTTTTACCCACCCATCAATTTCCAATACCTTTTCTATTATTCTGAAGCTAAACAGAGAGAGTAGAAGAAGAAGACGATCGTAGATGAGGTGGACCCTGGACCTGCTTGATACTTTTCAAAGGTTGGGCATGCCCTTGTTGTAGATGTTGTTTTTGATAGTGTTTTCATTGCTACCATGCATAGATAGACTCTATAGGTAGTTGAGGTTATATTTTATTTGTTATGAGAGGTGATTCGAGAGTATCTTGATCTAGTTAGGAGGTAACTTAGCAGGTTTTTTCCTCCTGCTAATAACTATTATGTTGCATTGTATTTTTTATTCATAGATCCTTCTATTAAATCCCTAAGAACACTTTGTCACCCATGGAGATATCCACTTATTTTAGGATGAATGAGATTGTGACTAGGCAGTTTGAGAGGACTCTTATTGTAGTGTATGAGAGGAGTTCGATGTGGTGAGAGGAGTTATGTGACATATATTGAAGGATGGATTGCCCCATTTTATGACACTAATCATTTCCATGCCACGGTAGTGGATCTCTATTGCACCAAGGGAGCAATGATAAAGTATTCCACTGTAAAGAATTGGTATGTCAGGGACAAGGAATACAAACGTGGGATTTATAATTTTATTATGAAAAGAGGTTTGTGCGATGGAGACAAATTGAGGATTTCATGGACCTAAGTAGAGACTAGTTCAACAATCACTTAGAAATACTCAGGCATTGTTTTGAAAGTTGATGATTCAATTGGGGAGTTATTTTCTGTTTCCTTAAAAAGTAACCATCAATAGAGGGGGACAAAGATGATCCATATAGGGAAGAATTGCAGGAGTAGGATTGTTTCTAAAATTATATGTATAGGAAATTCAGGGAACTACTATAGAGGATTAGTGTAGGTGCAACCAAATTCTCATAATGAAAGGAATTTTTCACAATGTGATTCGATGCTCATCGATGACCAGGCATTTCCAAATACTTATCATTATATTCAAGCACAATTTAGGTTCCATTCTAAAGTCTCTAATTTCATTTATTGATAGTTATTTTCGTGTCCTTGTCTCTCTTAAGTTCATCATGGTAGGATTGGAATGGGTTAAAAAATAAAGCATATCATTGAGTAAAATAGGTACCCACATGTCACTACATGTCATTGTGCATACTCTATGTTCTCGATACAATTAGAAGTGAGCAATATTATGTGTGCAGAACTCAAAATCCCAGCAGGCATGATTAATCCAGCCTTAGCATGGAAATCAAAACCGAGAATCATAGATAAATTTGTGACACAGAGTAAAAAACACAATAAAAGATTATATCCCAACATTGTCTATTTAGTGCAATATACTACTAATATTTCATAATTTTCAAATATGGTGGATGTCATGAAGATGCCCTCAAGAGAAGTTACTGACTTGAAGATAAGATGGTCAGTGCAACTATTTACTTTAAATAGAATAAATTTAGGTAATTAAAACAAGTTTGAAATTTACTAGAAACACCACCACTATTTATTTTAAATAGGCTAAATTTAGGTAATTAAAACAATTTTGAAAATCTCTAGAAACACCACCCCCACATCATTTTATTTCCAGTTGTACAAGATAATATTGAATAAAATTATGAGCACTTACATTTAAATTGACTGTACATAAAATAACAAACAAGGTTGATGATTTTAAAAGCTATATCCATAATTAAATATAATATATGACAAGGATGGCTCATAATTTTAAAGGCTATATCCATCACCAACTATAAGATAAGAGTTAATGAGACGAGAAAACATTTGTCTTGATATAACATGTAAACATAATATTACTTATAACTCATGAATATTGTATATTATTGTGCATATGTTAATTTTATAACTTCAATCTGGGTAATTTTTACATTTCAATTGTCAAATATGTAGAAGTTACATTACACTAGCTTAAATCCGCATATAAAGAAAATATTAGAAATATGGCAGGGCAATGAGCAAGAATTTTCACACTGGTTTATAATTTCCCCTTGGTTGGTGAAGAACCAATTGAATGTTGTTTTTGGTGGAGTATTAAGTTATTAACCAAATATAAGAAAATGTTAGTCTCTTAAATGACTGAAAAAGGATATTTAGAATGCTATATAGAAGTTACATTTCATGTATCTTAAATCCACACATAAATAAAATATCAGAAATATGGGAGGGGAATGAGTAAGAATTTTCACACTGGTTTAAAATTTCCCCTTCATTGGTGATGAACCAATTCAATTCTATTTTTGGTGGAGTATTAAGTTATTAACTAGAGATAAAAAAATGTTAGTCTCTTAAATGACTGAGAAATGATATTTAGAATGTTATATAGAAGTTACATTTCACGTAGCTATATCTACCCTGACATAGCTATAATATTCCAACTCCATTTTTTTATATAGAAGTTACATTTCATGTAGATATAGAATTTACATTTACATGTTTTAGACAGAAGTTGCATTTTACATATCTATATCTACCGACACAACTATAATATTCCAACTCCACTTTTTTCACACTTCTCAACATTTTAAAATTTGTGTATTTTAGTGTGATTATGCAATTAAATAGTTGATATTGTTTAATACATCTCCTATTTGCAACATTTTGAAAGCTTAAGTGGGATATTGGGTAGGTTTTTGTTACTACCATATATCATTTTTTAAGTAGATGGTGTTTTATAATTCACCCAAGGGTCTTTCGGAGAAACCTTGAATTGCATGCTTATTTCCATTATACATCTAATATTTGCAACCTTTTCCATAAGAATAACTCAATATCCTATGTTGAACATAAGTCAAGTACTTCAAAAATTGGGGAATACCATTCTATTTCCAAAGGGGGATAGATCGAGAAGGAAATGACAACTATCATAAATGGCTTTTGTCGAGTTCTATTGAATGAAATCCCACTAGAATTTGCTACTAAAGTAAATCAATTGATGAGTTTGAAGCTTCAAGTTAGTGTTGAATAGGTGTTGCAAGGTATCTCTATAACAATATGTATCTACACGATTATAATACCATGAGATGGTGTCTCAATAACACTATTATCAAGTGATGGGTGCTAGATGTAGATAGCTTTCTCATGTCAACAATTAAATCATATCATTATATTTCTATGAAATCTCAGAATGTGTTCAAAATTTGTCTCAGATAAGGAAATATGTATGTACTCTTGAATTTTTTTATGTTGTAATCAGATCAAGAATAAATTTTTCATTGTAAATAATTGGGATATACCATGTAAGTTTACTTTACTACACAAAATTCTTGATTTGTTAGATCCCAACTAGTCAGGGTTGAATTTATTTTTGTAATGAGATTAAGAATAAAGTTCTCATTTTAATCTACCATGTAATATTTATTCACTAGATGAAATTGTTTATTTGTTAGAGCCCCACTTATTAGGATCATGAAAAGTCCTCTTTCATGACAATATTTATGAATGCTCTATTGTTTATCAAATAATTACATATTATATAAAGGTGGAAAATATATGACATGTAGCTGAATGGTTTTTGTTTTAAAATGTGTGGAGGAAGTATAAAATCATTTTTAGTTGCATTTAAATATTTTGGAGCACCCACTAAAGTGCTTCATTTTCCTCCTAGTTAATTCCATTTCTACTATCCCATTGCTTCTAGAAGTCCTTCTCCAAAGTGATATCTTAACTATCTTGGAGGGAAATTGATTACTTTATTGGAACCCACAGATTACAATTTGATTAGGAGAAATGGATGAGAAAGCTTCATATTCTTCAATATATTCCACAAGTAAAAATCATATCGAAGGATTGCCTCTTTGTTTAATTGACACGACAATCACTCGAGCATTTGGTAGGATTTTGAGACCTTTTTCAATGATTTTTTTTAAAGTTATGTTCTCAATTAAAGAACTTAAAGAAAAGGTGAAACTGATGCAATGGACGGATTTTCTATTTTAGTGCCTAAGAATGCCTTGCTAAAGTGAAGGGCTTAGTATTTTCTTGACTCAATATTAGTCGCATTTGACTTCCTAGCATTTCTTTTAATTTCAATTTTGTTGTGTTTATATTGCTATCCTCGAAGTTGGCGATCTATTGTGTGTGTAATAGGAAGTATTAACTACTAAGCACTCTGAAAGATGATATTGATGGATGACTAACCTCAAATTTTCCTACTTGACACTTTAGTATTACACGATATTGCAAAGCAATTATTAATCAATATTAAAGGGAAGAAGATTAACGTGCAATGTTTCTTGGTTTTTCATATAATTACTGCATTTTGGAACCTAATAATATATTTAAGGCTATTTCTTGGTTGTTACTTGTGGAGCTTCCCTTTGGCTCAGAAAAACATCGAGGATAAATGTCCATTGCATTGGCCTTGGACATCATCAAAGAGGAATTCACCAAAAGTAGTAGAGGACATGCGAGAAATTGGTATAATGAGTGGATAACCACTAGAGAAAAACTGAGGCACCATAATTTCTTGTGTATTTAGATTCACTCGAAATTAACTAGTCACAAAAAGTACATTTTTTTGAATATTTTCATGTATACAGAAATATTAAAAACATAAATTTTGATAATTATTCAAACTAATAATTATCTGATAGTCATAACTTTATTAATTAAATAGTATAATATGATTAATATGATATGACACAACTATAGGGTATGACTATGAGGGTCATTTTGACAATATATGTACACTTCTCATTTTATTAGACAATCCTCTCTCAGAGTGTGGTATCCATCCAACACAATGTACTCCGAGAGGTCATTGTGGGATTAAAATTTTTTCTTTTAATGGACAAGTGGTGATATATTTTCTTAGGCCTTAGTGTTCTACTTCCCTAAGGTTTTGAAACTACTCACAGCTAGCACATTCATTCAACCAAGTGAGGTACTAATCTTGGAAAGTTGAATCATTTTGTCTCCACAATCCAATATGATGTTGGATAAATCTCATGATCCTAAAAACATAGGTCATAATAGCGAGGAACTTTTACTCTAGGCAAAAGAATATCCAAATTTAAGGAACATGACTCTTTTAGAACGAGAAACAAGGATATTTTTTACACTGAACAATTTTTTTCCATTTGTTTTCACAAGTTATCTATTGCCTGATATTTTTAACATGTAACTTAGTTTATATGATTGTGCCTAAGGCTTTGTTGAATGTTGAATACTAAGCGCGTAAGGTGTTATTTTCTATGGTGATGTTTTATTTTCTTTGTTTATATAGGTCATCTAGCCGCGTAGTGGCAACTATCAAATGTTCAGGTATATGTCGTATAAATATTTTATAGTCTACTTTATTTTATATTCAAGTATTCATTGTCTTGCATGTATTATACTCTGCATTGTATCTTCTTTTATTTTCAAGAGAGGAACTCAATATTGATGGTAAGAAGAAGGAATTGAAGAAAGAGGAGATCTTTGGAGCGACAAATGCAAAATGAGAGAGAGAAGAGAATCTGTCTAGTGATACCCTTAGAGAAAATAACTTGCATAAGACACACTGATAAAGACTGATGGTCAAGCCTTCAGAGTTAGTGAATTCACTTGCAATGATTTGGCAACATAGTGATAATGATTTGAGATGATGAAACAATATTTCATATGTAAATTGTATTCCTACCAATATTAAGTTGGAAACTCATATTCTAATACTTGATATTTTACATAATAAAATTTATATGGTTGAAATTATTTTTATTTTCAATTGATATTATTTAGTCTTGTAATTAACATATGTAACTTTGCGTTATCATATTAGATAAACATGCACATTGTATGACATTTTTTAAAATTTATTCGCAAAATCATAGTAATTAATTTATGTTGATTGATAATGAACGCATAAAATCAATCTAAAACTACTAAATTAGTAGTTTATATTAATTAATGATGAACACGAATAAAATGAATATATCACTAAATTAGTCGTTTATAATGATTATGAATGAAATTAAATGAAATGAATATAAACTACTAAATCAGTTCTTTATATAATGAATATCAAAATACAAAAAAGGATAAATGACTACTGTAAATGATACTTTTTTTTATAAAAATGATGACTAAATTTTGCATATATATGACTATTAGTAGCTAATTTACAATATCTTATAACACGACTAAAATTTAGTCATGTTTCTTTTGTCATTAATTGGTTTCAAATGATGACTAAAATTTGCATATATATCACTATTAATAGCTAATTTACAATATCTTATAACACGACCAACATTTTGGTCATATTTCTTTCGTCATTAATTGGTTTTCTCGAGGATTCATATAGTAATATATTTTGTTTTGTATTTGGGCATTAATTGCAACAATTAACGTCTAAACTAATGAAAAATTAATGACAAAATATACTACTAGCTGGTAAAATCGAGGAAACCAGTTAATGACTAAAGTAAAAAAGGCTAAGAGTTGGCCGAGCTATAAGATACTATAAATTAGATACTATTGGTCACTGACTGCAAAATGGTCATTTATATGTAAATTTTAGTTGTTTTTTTAGTAACTAATTAGTCATTTTCTACTAGTGACAATCAAATATGTTGGGTAAATAATTCGAAACTCAAGATGCTCCCAATGATACATGGCTTAGACAGTGTACTTGGGATTGCATGACTATAACAATACCAATTCCAGTTGGCTTAAGAGTCAGCAGCCGACTTAGTCTAAGCCAACTATGTTTTTTCACACATAACCATACCAACTGGAGAGATAAGAAAATGAAACTCAGAAAAAAAATCAATAGAAAAGGCCTATGTTGCTCTGGAGCACATCCTTTCCTTAAAAATGGATGTACCTGACAATCTCGAATTACAGGGAAACTTGGGACACCTCAGAAATTTTCTAATTTGTTCTAGGAGGTTATTGGGAGATCGAGAAAATTTAACCCACAACCGAACTTGAGAACGTTTAGCCTACACCTAAACCAATGGCACGAAGTAAATGTTGTGGGGGATTAAAAAGATCAAAGTGAACATACTGGAAAAAAACCAATGGCATGAATTAAATGTTGTGAATTTCTCAAGAACGTTTATTATTTGGGGATTAAAGGGTGAAATTCAAATCCATATTAGAGGATTAAAAATACAAACAACATTAATAAACATATGGAAGAAAATAACTACCATGCAATAAATGATTTTACATTCACAACAGAATTCATCATTCTGGGGTTTGAGGGTAAAATTAAAATGCATGTTAAGAGATTTAAAAGCCTAAATCGAATAAACATATTGGAAGAAAACAAATAGCATGCAATAACTATTGTTAAATTTAATACCATATTAACGCTTTAGGGATTCAAGGGTCAAATTCAAAAAAATATTATGGGATTAGAAACCCCAATGTGAATAAACATACTAGAAGAAAAAAATGGCCTACAATAAATTTTGTTAAATTTACAAGTGCATTCACCCTTTAGCATGAGAAAGTACAATAAAATAGCGGAATCAAAGGGGAAAAGAAGCATGGCATTAAGAAAATCCATATTTTGATCATTTTCGTTGGATGTACTGAAGATAAATATACAACACACCTGTACAAAGGACAAATCATCCCAATCAATGAACATTGAATAGAACATATATATATGTTTAAGTAGCCATGGACCTTTAGCCGTAGTGATACATATAAATCGACCTTTTGTTTTGTAAGCAAGAAATTTGTCTTTTATTTTGGACGAAGTACAAGGGAGTTTGTCGTTGAGATAAATAAGATCATCTATCATGAGAAAAACATATTCAAAGCTCTCATTTGGAGCACTTGTAAGATTAAAACCTAGCAGCCATAGATTTTGGGCTTTGAACATACAAGCAGGTGTAGGGTTTAAACCATCCCACTGAATCCGAATCTTGAAATTGACCCTTCTGTAAATTTAGTACATCTCATTAGTGGATTTCAGAGTGAACATACTCTATCTAGCACCTGCCATAACTCCAGTGAGCTTATCCATGGTATATATAAATTCCTTGTTGAGATTCAGGCTCAAAGACCCAAACCTAATCTTTATCCCCTCGTAAAATTTAAATAAGAATTAGAATAATAATTACATGGGGGAAGTGGGAGGCTATGGTTTTCAACATTGAGGAACCCTCTATTCAATTGTGTGAATCCATGTCATTCCTGAATCCTTGCATCTATGAGATGAGGAAGAGGTAGTTGTAGAGTCCAAATTGTGTGCCCTAAAGTCAAGTAAAGTCTAGAGGCATGTCAGAGAGCCTAAAACATCCATGACATACAAACATAGGTGACGTTGGGCCTGTCCCTATTATTCAAGAGTGAAAAACATAGAACCATGCTTTGGTTAGAGCTCGACTAATCTACCTGTCACTCCTCTTTCTTCTGAATTGTCTTAACATTTACCTTAGCCTGGAGGGTTTTCTCTTGACCCTCAATTCATTGTGTTTGTTTCCCTTTGCTATGCGTAGTTTCTGAGAAGTTGACATGCCATCAAGATTCATTTAATAAATTATAACTAAAACATATTTCTCTTAAAAACCTTACACAATTTGTAAATATGAGCATTAGTTTCATTTTTTTACTAAAGCAGAAAAGAAATATAAACTATTTTTATAAAATTTTAGTAGTCATTATATATATATATATATATAGATAGATATATATATATATTTTATATATTATATATATATATATATATATATATATATATATTATTATATATAGATAGATAGAGAGAGAGGAGAGAGAACTGAGGAAGGGAGAAAGAATGGCTTCATCAACCGCAGCTGCTGCAGCGCTTGGCCAAAATGCCTTGACAACAAATCTGCAAGCCAAGACATTGCTACCCACTTCTTCTCCCATGGCCCGCCTCACCATTGGATCCAGATCGCGGTCCGCATCTTCTCCTCTTTGACTCCGTTCTATCACTTCCTCCCTGCCAGAGGTCATGTCTAGGCCCGAATTGGGCATTGTTTTTAACCTGTTTGCCTCTGAGAATGATCTCGTCTCCAATGTTGCAGTGCATGTTGGTGGTGCCAACAATGGCAGGAGATGCCAAGGAGTTGTCTACATGGCCAAGAAGAGTGATGGGGACTTGAAGGAACCCGATCTTAAGGGCAAGAAGGGACATGTTTGGGTCAATTTGAAGGTCCCCCTTGATGAAACATAGAACATCACCAAATATATGCATATCAGGGCCTCCATTCCCACCATCAAGTACTTGATAGGCAACGGGGCCAAGGTTATTCTTACAAGTCATCTAACGGGGTAGGCAAATTTCTTGGGGATACTGGATCTGCTTGATTCCTTGGGGTTTTGTAATCACACCATAGATCTGGTGCATAGTGCAACCGATTAGGCTCCGATATGGTCAAACACCCCAACTAGGAATCTATGTAGAAGATTACCCCCTGAAATGGTCAGATCTAAATCAATATTTTCAGATCCGAGGGCTCTCACAGCTCGAAGGTTGGAAGGAACTATTGGAGGTGCGTGAAAATGCAAAGATGGGGGAAAACTTGATCGATAGCAGCCTTTCAATGCAGAATGACAAAATATTGAACACCGCAAGGCTAGAAGATCCATCAGTTAGCCCAAATATAGTGATGTAAGAACGCGACAGAGCTCTGATATGCTTAGATCTGGACACTTGGGAAATAGATCGAGCCCTTTCTCACACGGATCCACACCATACCAAGGCGGATATTATACAAATATTCATCAAAATGTTGGAAGGCAGGCATTTTTGCTGGAGGATTTGGAAGGGTAGTAGGATCAAGGATCTAAGGTATAAAATATAGAACCTCCTAGGTATATCAGCATATAGGCAAAATCTGATCAACACGAGTCTCAGTTTACAAGATAACTACACCCTTCAGGATTATAAGATAACCACAAACTCGACCATCATAATCAATCTCCATCTGGAAGGGGGATGCTCTGGAACCAGCTCAAAGAGCACAGGCTCCTCTAAGGATGTCGTCAAAGCTAAGGGAAACGCGCAATCCAAACTAGCAACAATGCCTGAGCTTCCTGGGCCCTACATTGTAGAACAAAAAACTTAGAATCCTGCTCTCACCATCGCAATGCCTGAGGTAAATAATTTGTACTCAGATCTCTACTCCAAATCAGTTATATGCAGATTCAATGGATTTTGGCCCAAATCTGATGTTTTGCACTAATGGATATATGCTACATGGTCACAAAACTACAAAATATACTTATGCCCCAAGGGGTTTTTCATAGTCAGATTCAAAACAGAATAGGAAATGGAACACATCCTCAACAAGGGACCATGGTTCTGGGGAAATGTATGGCTTTTCATGACCCCTTGGTTTCCAGAATTCGATGCTAACACAATGGTGGCATCAAGGATGCTAGTTTGGGTTAGGCTTCAGAACCTTCCACTACACCTCTGGCATCATAATATATTAATCACCATAGGGAACACTCTAGGAAAGTTCCTAAAGATTGATGGGGACAAAATTACAAGGGGAATATTTACTTTCGCCAAAATATGTGTTGAAGTAGATCTTAACCAAGGATTACTAGGAAGTATAACACTGAATTTCAATAATACATAGTGTACACAACTTTTAGATTAAAAAAACACAGCATTTCGATGCCGTGGATGTCTACAAATAGGCCACCTCCATAATGCCTATCCACAAACAAAACAAATCCCCAAATGGAACAAGAAGCAATAGAGAAAACCAAAAGGATGGTAATATACAGCCCCCTTGGATGAAGAAGCAAACATAGCAGAGAATAAAGCAGAAATGGATGATCAAAAAGTCCAGAACAACACACTAAAGGAAGAGGAAGACCCAAGCAACCCCCTGCAGCAACTAGAACCCTAGCCAATAGGAATGGAAATATTGGGCAACAAGCAAACTCATGGATTAGAAGGATCTGATTTTGACAAAACTCTCCCATAAATACAAATGAAAATCAACTATCCATTGTAATTACCACCCCCAACACTGGAGGTTGGCGAAAGGTGGAGAAAAAGAAAGGGAGAAAAGAATAGCATTTTATTTTTTATTTTGTTGTTGTTTGGTTTCTGTGAAAACAGAAATAGACCATATGCATATGCTTCTTAGCATCTACAAAATGTAATTTTGTCTTATGAATAGAACTACGATTTTTGCCAAGGGAAAATAAATAAATAATATATATATATATATTATATATATATATATATATATATATATATATATATATATATATATATATATATATATTATATATATATATATATATATATTGAAAATAGCATTAATATAAATATGTTCCTAAAAGCAAGATTGTTACTCAAAGTATTTCTCACTCTCAATTCATTATAAAACTTTAATAACTATCTTCTTTATAAATATTAGTCAAGTAAAAAAATTACATTAAACAAAGGAAAAACAAAACTATTTTTTAATGATGTCAAACCAATTCTATTTTTTATTGATGTCAAACCAATTGGTATAGATTAGTACTAATATTTAATCATAGCATAAGTGTATCACATTATAGGGATAATTTTTTTCCCAACCAATGTAAACAATAAGAAACCAATAATGCTATTTGTGAAGGGCTCCAACTCAATGAGAATAATGAGTGGATCACTCACCTAAGCCTCAACCCAACAAGAAACACCTTTTTCACAAGTAATTATAGCAATTGTTAATATGGCATTAATACCAATAACTGTCTAGTGAGGGGCCTGTAGTTGCAACTCCATATTTCAGGCCTCTAATTGCAACACCTCTCCAACCTGATACAAAAACCCACAAGAATTCTTCTTCTTATAGAATCTTCAATTGACAAATTCAAAGACCTATATCCTTGACCAATATCCCCTCCAAGAAAATTCAAAGCCTTCTCGTTGATATGCTTCCATTTCACAAAGTCAACTTTAGTCAAACTCACTTTATAATGGAAGTAGTTGCTCCTTCAACCTCTTTCTTGGCCATGAAACTTCTTAACTACACCTCAGCCTTATTGCAGAAACCTTAGGCCACATGTGTGAGTGAGAATATGGAGAAATTTTCCTTTTTTATTCTTTGTTTGGTGGGATACTTCCTATTCAACAATTAAACCTACAATATGAACTCTTTGTCACCCAAATTTAGTCCTCTTAGATTGTGTGATTTTTTGGTCTTCTTGTTGTAGAGAGATGCCCTAATCTTCACACCTGTGAAGGAATTGTTTCCCTAAAACTGATCAAAAAACTTTGCGCTCTTCCTTATTCCTCCTTTGTTGGGTATGAGGCTCCACCTTGTCCCTAGATTGAACTTCTGTGATGCTTGAGTGAGTCCTTTTTATAGAGGTTGAGTCCTCCTTTATATAGGTGTTTTTTATCTCCAAAATAGTTCGAATTCACTAGTAGGATGACTTCATAATGCATATAGGCCAAGTTCACTTGTCACTTGTATATTTGGTCTTGGAGGGTTTTCCTTGACAATATTCAGACTCAAATATTTTTCTTACAATATGTAGCATGGCCAAATGGGTCATTTATACATGAAAATCACTCATAAACCCTAGAATCTATCAATGGGAGGTTGACCTATAAAAAAAATTCCTCTTCAGCATGAAACCCATGCCTCAAGAAAACAATAACATTTTTTTTTCTTTTACATCAAATAAATAAAAACATTATTACATATGTCATTATGAAGATCGAACCTAGTTACATATTTCAACACTCCCTCTTAACTAGGGAGGTATTCATAATCCATATGAGGTACTTGGACATTCTTAATCTGAATAATTCTCATAAGAAGAGTTTGATTGGTAACCCATCTGTTTAGCACCATATCCTCCAACATTGTCACATAGCAAGGTCTTGACTAACAACTCTATCTTTCCACAAGATAATAGCACAATACTAGAGAGACCAATGATTAATAGACACCATCATGATTGTCTCTGTCAGATACCCCACTTGGGTTCTCTCAGAGTATGTTCGACCAGGACGATTCTTGTCTTGGATTCCTAGTCCTCGAAGAATATCGGTCATTTATGACTACTCTTATCTTCGATTCCCTACCACATCCTCAAAGAGTATTAGATGTTAGATTCTTACCCAATCCTCCTTTATTTCTTCCCAAGTGAAGACAAGAATGATGTGTCTATCTCTCCCTCTCAACCATGGAGGATATACCCATTCAAATCAAGGAATGTACCCATTCATATAAGGGAATGTACCTAAGCTCCCTCTTAACTAGGGACTTTTCCAAGCTCCCTCTTAACTAGGGACTTGCTTACATCAACTCTTTCGGTGGAGTCATGGAATAACCAGCTACTTATAGGGCTCCCTCTTTCGATGTCATTAATTTCTACTTGCTTGATATGGAGCCTTCATCATTCATACTTCTTTGTAGGGCATAGACCATCCATCACTTTCATTCATGAACCATGTCAGTCATGCCATCCTTTCTTTCATCGAAAAGTGATCCGCTAGTTCATATATGGACTTCCTTCATACCTTACTAACTTCTTCACATCATGTTTCCTTCAATATATTTCATCGATCACATTAGTACTAGTTGTAGGTAACATCAACACCCTGTCCTTTGGTATCCATGTATTAACCTATCTAGATATTTTTCAAAAATGAAAATCAAATTTGAAAATCAAATTAACATTACCTTTGTGATGGTCTTTTCATCATGACATCTACTTATTTGCATCAACATATTGTATACATATTGACACGTCTCCAAAGGTACATTAAATGTGAAGGGTCTCCTTATTTTCCAGACTTCTTAAGACTCCTCATATACTTTCCATGGAGATGTCATGGTCAATTCTTCTAGTTATCGAATGTTGATTTCCTTTTCCATGTGGCTATAATTGCATTTTTCACAATCTCTTCTTCCTTTCTTCACATATTAACCCCCACGAACTTTCATCCTTAGTCCCTCCTTTATTATCAACCACCTCATATTCCATATGCAGACATATCATGTTGATTTCATCTAATAAATATGTGAACCATACCTTCATGCTTCCTTCCAAATGAGGATATCCCTTTCTCTTGATCATGCTTATGAGGTAGAGAATTTATCCCTGCAATCATATGACATGACTCAATTTTATCAAACACATGCATACATACCTCATTTCTTCCTTTTGATCATCTACAGTTCCTGCGGTATCTTTCTAGATTGAAAGTTCTTAAATCATCTTCACCTTCTTTACTCTCTTGTCATCATACCATCATCCCCTGAATCCCTCACAAGGTGGGATTCCTGGTGAGACATTTGCATTTTCCAATTGGTGAATCTTACAATGAATATTCCAATAGAGGATCTTGATTATCCTTATCTTGTAAATGCTTCTTTTTAATGATGTACGATGAGCTATGTACTAGATGAATTTATTCTATCCATAAGTGCTACTTATGCTTTCAATTAGGTTATAAAGAGATCGTTTCCAGTATAGGTGACTACCATAGACTTCTACTTCATCTCTTTTGCAAGCTTCGTATGATGTCCGGTGCTCTTTATTGATATTTTATGCTTCTTATAATTTGATCTGGTAACATGCTCCATCATATCATGCCTATAAGGTTTCCTACCATGATAGCTATGGAAGAACTAAATAACAAATACTTGACAAGAAATAGGTGAAGAAGATCATCTCAATCATATTAGAGATCCTTTACTTCTTCCTTCTTGGACATCTTCTTTTTAGCTTCTTCCACTTCTTCAATGATACGGGCCTTTTCCTTTCCTCTTTTGTTGTTATCCTTCTTGAGTTTTGGAAAATCTCTCTGGTAGTTCTCATATTCATGACATCCATAGCATTGAACCGTTGGCATGCTCTTCTTCTTTTTCTAAGGACCGAGCTTCCCTTTTCTTCTATCCATGGTAGCAAATGCTTGAGCTTTCTCACTTGATCCTACATCAGTTTTTTCCTTCAACCTCGTTTCTTCGATTTTTCATAATGACTATAGCTCATTTAATGGAGTAGCTTCCTTCTTCCCATATATGCTTGATGCGAAGTTTTTTCATTCCTCTGGTAGTGCATTGAGCACTATGATAGTCATTTCCTTATGAGACATTATTTCTGATACCCTCATAAAGTAGAGGTTATTCCTTCGTATTGTGATATATTCATCTTGTAGAGTTCTTTCCTTAACGATATCACTTCTCCTGCAGTGCTTACAGAGAATACTACAAGCTTTTCATATATTTATATTGATGTTTCTAGTTTTTATACCTAGGGAATGAGAGGATCCTTGATGGATTATATCAGAATCCTTTGACCACTTACTTCTCTTTCATGTACTTTTTAAGAGCTTTAGCTTCTTCCTTTGGAGGTTTTGTGATTGATCCCTTAACGTGTTCCACAACTTCATTTCCTATGAGGATTAAATCTATCATCTTCTTCCATGCAAGAAATTTTGATGACCTAACCAACTCATTTCTCTCCTTTCAAAAATACATCTTAATAGATTCAAATGTGGGCATAAAGATACTTACTTGTGAAGATACTCCTTGATGAAAATATCTTCGAACTTTTTCCTTCTTGTTTTTTATGATGATATGATAATAGCATACTTCTACTTGAAGAAGATGTATTCCTTCAAATAGTGATCCTTGTCTTTGAGGCAGATCACATTGACTTCTTGATGATGTTAGCAACTCCTTTATTGCTTATTTTGGATGAGTATACTTCAAGATATTTTGATCTTCTATTTGAGTAGACATAAGGGTCTTTTGAGATCTTCTTCTTTGAGATGATGATTTGAGCGAGGTTCCCAAGAATTCTTCTAGTGTGGTCTTATTCTTTGATCCTTGTAGGTTTTCGACACTTCCTTCAAGATGATGATGAAATCCTTGTCTTCGAAGTACCTTGGAGATGAGAGGATCTTCTTAATGCTTTGAAGCCCTTAATATTCTTCTAGAACTTTGGTTCTAAGTGTCCTTTATTTAACTGCCCTTCCTTAACTTATCAACTTAGCTCTTATACCATGTTGAGAAATCTAGGGGCAGTGAGGGGTGATTTCTCTTCTTGATAAATGCTTGTGATGTTTTTTTAGTTTCACTTTTTAAGCTTATTCTTGTAATTATTATTGTTGATCTTTTTCAATTATCAATTAGTTGCCAAAACATATAGAACAATGAGATAATAAGACACAGTATGTAGGCTATCATCGAGGGCCAAAACCTCTCCAACTTGAGAGGAAAACCTATAATAATTAGGGTTTCTTATAGAACCTTCAATTGATGAATTCCAAGGCCTAGACCCTTGAAATCAAAGCCTTGTCCTTGATGTGCATCCTTTTCACAAAGTATACTTTAGTCAAACTCAGTAGTTGCTCCATTGACCTCTTTATCCACCCTACAACTTCTTGATTGTAACTCATCCTTACTACAAAGACCCTAGGCCACACATGTGAGTGAGAATATAATGAATTTGTCTTCTTTTCTTCTTGTCTTGGTAAGATACTTCCTCTTAAACAATTCATCCTACGTTATGAACTCTTTGTCACCCAAATTTGGTCCTCTTAGAGTGAATATAATTTTTTTGGTCTTCTTACTGTAGAGAGATGCCCTAATCGTCACACATGTGAAGGTAATTTTCCTCAAAATTAATCAGTAAAATATGCGCTCTTCCTCCTTCCCCCTTTTCTAGGTATTAGGCTCCTCCTTGTCTCTAAATCAAAATTCTGTGATGATTGAGTGAGTCCCTTTGAGAGAGTTCAAGTCCTCCTTTATATAGGTGCTCTTGAGCTCCAAAAAAGGATGACTTCACTGGCAGGCCAACTTGATAATCGATATAGGCTAACTTGAGCTATAGCTTGTATATGTCATCCTGGAGGGGTTTCCATGACAATCTTTAGACTGAAAAAAAAAATTTCTTACAATATGTAACATTCCCAAATGGGTCATTTATACATGGAAATAACTGATAAACCCTAGAAGATCTCACTGAGAGATTAACCTATAAAATAAATTCCTCTTGACCATGAAACCCATGCCTCAAGAAAAAATAACAATTTAATTTTTCTTTTTACATTGAATACATAAAAACATGATTACATATGTCATTATGAAGACTGAACCTAGTTACTAGTTCAACATAAAGAGAGTTGAAGAACCATATTTTCCAAAGATAGATACAGATGTATCACTAGCAAAGGTAGGTATATCTAGAGGTTGACTTTTGATTCCTACAGTCGAGGTGAAGGTAGATAAGATAGGGTGTTTGGTGTGGCAAACAAAAGTTGTGTCCAATAGAAGTGTTTACTAAGGGTGAGTTTTCATGTATATTGATATTATTCTCTTTGGATTGGTTTGGACATTATAATGGAGAGGGATATACCTATAATTTATAGTTCGAGAGGTGATGATGATGCTGGTAGATAGGAGGACAATCCATCAAAAGATACAATTGAGAGCACAAGATAGGTCACAAAGACTCTACCTCTTTTTCCATCGACCTTGGAGAAACCATGTAGAGAGGTAATTCCATCTTGATTAGTGGTTAGATATAGAGAATATATAGATCTTAGGGAGAAAACTGATTAGGATCACATTATGGTGGATGAGACAAAATATAAGCTAGGAGAGGGCCATCCAAGTACAAACTATCTATGCATCTCATATGTAGTTAGTATAGGTAATGTCATATAGGAATCATAGTAGACACACATTTATGTTCCCGTTGGGAAAGATGGCACCTACACTAGAGGATATAGACTATATCATGGGTATTCATGTAGATGGTTCCATACTAGAGGCTAACGTGTTTGACTAAGAAGAATAGATTTCATGTGAATTAGAGGTAATCTATTTACTCTCTCGACCCATAGAAAATGATATCTCTTCTCATTTAATAGCTTGACTTGAAATCCTATGGTGACTATGTGAGGACTTGAATAATCCTTCGATGGAACCCCATCTTTATGGAATTTTTGAAGTCCCAACTTATGATAAAGTCGAATTCTTATTTTTGATGAAGTTTGAGCCCATTCTGAGGGTGAATTTCAAGCCTTGAATATTTGAGCCCCTTCAGAGTTGAAATCAGATTCTATTATGTGGTGAAGACCAAGACTTTTGGGAAGGTAAAGAAAGCCTAAATTTGGCCCTATTACAATTCTAAGTCAGGACTTTGATCGTGTTCATTATGGATAGCTGAGAGACAATTTGTGGACAAATTTTGGAGGGTTGAACTGGTATTTGTTGGACACTTGTCTATCTCACATTATGAGAGAGAAGGAAGTTATGTGTGTCTTGCATGTTATAGATTTTCATGCAACATCCTATTAAATGTTTCAACATGCTGTTTTGACACCCATAAAATGTATATTGCTTATCATTCTCTTAGGAAGGGTATGATTTCTTACCTCTTTATAAGTGTAGATATTTTCATTGGAATATGGCTAGGGAAATGGAACAAACTTCTACTTTGTAGAAGTCCTTTTGTTGCATCTTCTACTTTGTAGAAGATCTTTTTCCCAAGTGAGTTGGACTCATTAGCTTTGTTGAAGTTCCAAACTTTAGTGATACCATATTTCTTAGTATTCTCTAAAATGACCAATGCCAGGTTTATCACTTATTGATCCGAGGAACCTCTTCACTTAGTATTCTAGAAATGTTATTCATTTATCGACCTCACCATTATTTGAAATTGAAATATTGACATCTCTTTTTTCATCTTTTTCATACAAATTTTCAATTAGTTTCCAGACATGTTTCTGTAAAAGGATGACAAGGACAAGCTATGAATTTCTTCATGTTTGAAACACCCAATTATATTCATAACATTAGTTTTTCAATGAAATTTTATTCCATCTTTCTTCACATGGGTTAATATGAAAACCCAACAGATTCAAAAGGCTCATTCGAGTTAAGGGAATTTTATGGAATTGATCCATAAATTGTTTTTAAAATTTTACTGTCCCATTTGAGAAGAAGCCTTGACCACTCTAAGGCTCATTCCAGTTAAGGTAATTATATGGAATTGAGCCATAATTTTTTTTTGAAATGTAATTATCCCATTTTAAATGAAGCCTTGACCACTCTACTTATAATTTCTTCTCATATAGGTTTGATTCCACTACACATTATCAGTGTTTTTGTAATGTAACTTAGATATTTTTTACTTAATCATCCTCCTTATCAAATTACTTCAACTATCCAAGTTGCATGATGGCTAATCAACAATGTAACACGTGCAAATTCCATATTTTACATGTGTCCCATTTCAAATGCTTATGAAGTCGATCTGAGCTAATGAGGAAAATCACATGGAATTTTTGAGAAGTTGGAATATAACCAACGATATATTATGTATGCATGAAAAGCATGACCTCAATCTGATCATTGAGAAATAATTGGATCCAGCATGGATGGCAACTCACTTGAAACTTGACACAGAAACATTGTTTTGAATGATCACTTCAAATTCAAAAGATTTGTAGAAGCATTTATGTGGACTCATTTTTTATCAAGCTTTGCATCCACATATTTCTATAGATCGTAATCATTGCGCTATATTTCTTACTTATTTTGGTTCTCTAATAGAATGGAAAAAGTTTATGGGATTGTCAATTTTGGTCAATTGCAATAACGTTCTAATAAACAAGGTAAAAACTTGAATCTATGATCTGCTCATCTTTGAGATACTTCACAATGGTATATTTTATTATAGATTTAATTTAATGGCCTTGGCCATCGTCTTCAGTCCATTGGATTATGGATATTGGATTACATAGTAAGGTTTTGTCCTACATTGTGGACCTCTTATGGTACTATGAAATTCTATCATAAGAATATCCCAAAACCTAAAATTAGATAGTATAGGATATTGGGCATAGTTGGATAAAACAATGATAGTCCACATGAAAAATTAGAAAGTGCCTTTAAATATTATATTCTAGGATAAATGAATCTTAACCATAGCTCAGTGGTTGAATCTTATCTTCATTCTTCTTAATTAACTAATGTCTTTTCTAGTTGCAAGAAAGAGTACAATGAAAAGGGATGCAAGATGGCTTGGTACTTCAAAGAATACATTTCAAGGGATTTTTCATTGCTTTTTGTTGGTTAGCTTTGATGGAATGGGGCATTGCTAAGATACATTTAGATGATTGGAAAAAAGGAAAAGGAATTT
>APFE031446331.1:0-16113 GCA_000404065.3 Pinus taeda | reverse complement strand
ATTGGTCAAATCTTATCTTCATTCTTCTTAATTAACTGATGTCTTGTCTAGTTGCAAGAAAGAGGAAAATGAAGTAAATGGATTCAAGGTGGCTTCATACTTCAAAGAATAGATTTCAAGAGATTTTTCATTTATTTTTTTTTGTTAGCTTTGATGGAATGGGGCATTGCTAAGATACATTTAGATGACTGGAAAAAAGGAAAAGGACTTTATAGTATCATTTGGCTTATACCTATTTCATCCTTTAGAGAAGAAAGTATAAATCTACATTCAAATGAGGACTCCACCAAGCTACAAATTAGAGAGAGAATGCCATATTAGCTACACATGAGACCATGGATGTAACAATTGATGAAATCATGTTGAATATTTAATGTAATATCAGATGCATTATAATCAAAACAAATGGAACATCCAACGCCATGTTTAAAAGTGCTTCCTCCACATGGAACATATTGTAACATAATTTGCTTATTTATGTCACCTTCCTTTATACCAAATTCTACTTCCAGGGTCTTCCATGCTTCCTAGGAAGATGAAGCTTTTGCTATCTTGCACAAGGAATTTTCATCCAATGCATGTTTTATAACATCCAATACTAAGATATATCCCAAAAATTAAAATTTTCACTTGTAAATTTTGGAAGTGTTGGAAGATATATCTTGACCCATTCATCCTCGAATTGTTCTACTTCATCTACTTGTCTTTTAGATGCCCCGATTATTTTGATAACCTCTATGATCTGTTTGAAAAGTTTTGGCTCTTCCTTTCGATTTCTTTTCTCAGTTTTCTCTAGTCCTGCTTTTTGACACATGATTGTCATCTTTCTTTGGTATTTTATATTCTTTCTTTATTGTCTTAGCCTTCTAGAAATGAAGGCCACATACACTTGATTATATTTAAAACTAAGCAATTTAACCTTCACTTTAACGGTGGCTCCCAACAAGTACTAGCAACCTTGCTAAGATCTTCTACGCATATTATTATGGAGGCTCATGGCTACAGCTTACAGCGGAGACTCCTTCTTTTGTTAATGATGGTGGTTATTTCCTTTTGATATGGTTGTGGCTTTGTAGGCTATTCACCCTAATCTTTTAGTAGTTTGGTTTACCAACTCTCAATGAGCTCTAGTTTATACTTATGGAACAATGGATACAAACTTCGATTTGTAGGCTACTAACAATAGCCAATGATCTTAGTGGAAGTAGCTCATGACCTTCTTAATTCCTTTGGTTATTTGAAATCTTGACCTGATACCACTTGTTATTTAGAGGCATATATAAACATGCAAAAACAAGATAAATAAGTACACAAGCTTTTGCTTGAATAAATAAGTTTTATAAATTTATTAGTTCTCTAATATACATCCAATGAGTTAATTTAATTATCTGTTCTTACTTCACATTACAATGACCCAACCATGTGTATATAAGCACTAAAATTTCTAAATATGGAATCATGCAAACTCTAACTTTCTTTTCCTGATGCAAACTATGACTTGACACTTTAACTAAACCTTTCCAACTCCACTTTAACATAAATTGACAATTTTCTTTTCCTTAACTTAAAGTTTCTTGACAAGGCATTAAATTTGTATCCCTGACTCACTTGACTTCTAATATTAGACTTAACCTTCTTTTCTTCACTTAACTTAACTGTACATGCATATGAGAGTACTTACTATTTCAATCAAGTGAAACATTTTTTATCTATGACAAAGTTGTGATCTATGACAGTAAATCAAATAGGAAATTTGGGGATAGGTTTGTTTGAATTGTGTGCTCTTATAATTCTTGAATTTCTATATGAGACTAGATTTCTCTTGGTTGTAACACATTTGAATATATGGCAATTGTTAAGCTAGTTGGGATGTTTATTCTCTAAGACTACTTTCATTCATATCATTTGCATATTGGTTATGTTAAGGCATAATTGTATGGAATGATTATCTACATACTTCAATAAGTGTTAAACTTAAGAATTTAAATAAACGTTAAATATAAAAAGTGAGGTGTAGTACGGAATCATGTAATTTCAGATTGAGAAAATCGATGAGTGAAATGAGTCATGATGCACCACAAACCTATAGTGATGGGTCATCTCGTTGCACTAAGTCAACCTCCAATGTGGTTGACTATAGGGGCATGACAATGGTTTTTTAGGTTAAATTAAAGTTTATGCTAGAGGTACTCTTTCAACCTTCTTCATAATTTATTTATATATATCTCTATTAAGTGAGGAAGATAAATCACATAGTTGTTATTTCCTAGTTTGAATATGAAGGTTAAAGGCATATATAGATTAATTTGTATTTTAGTTTTTTTGGATTTCTAAATTAAATACTTTATAAAATTTCATATTAATATACACAACACCACACACCACATAAAAATTAGTTAAAAATATTCTAAATTTCAAAATGTTTTTTAAATTTAAATAATTAAAAAATATGATTAGCATATCTACTTATATTTAATTAAAATGGTTAAAGAGGAAAAAAAATAAATTATAAAAGAAAGAAATTGATATCATTAAAATTTCATCGAGTTTGAATATCTATATTCAAAAATAAAAAGTATAATTATCCTTTATCCACTCATGAAATCTTTGTGCAAACTTTCTGAATTCAATGATAGAGAAGTTGTCTCTGATCATATCAGCACAGATAGGAGGGGCAAAAGAGGAATTCATGTCCAGGAAATCTTGCCACGAAAATTTGTCGCATTATTTAGAGTTGGCAACCCCCACAAAATGAAGAGCCAAACAAATCACTTTCTTTATAAAAGATCTTGTGAATAGTAATTGAAAAAGAAACCTCGATATAGGCACGAGACAATGTTAGCCTACAAGCTGATGGACTTGTGGCACACGGTCATCATCAATTTTGCAGGTGTTAGATAATATTGTCTTAAATTATATGGTTTTGTCTTAATTGTTAATTGTACACGTTCATCATCAATTTTGGAGTTGTTAGATAATATTATCTTAAATTATATGGTTTTTTATTAATTGTTAACTATTTTAAATGGGTTTCGTTTTAATTGCCATTGTCTTAAGTGGCGATTGTCTTAAATATAAAGTTCTCTCTTAAAATATGTTTGTCTCAATGTTTTTGTCTTAAACTATTTTTGTCTTAAATATAAAATTTTGTCTTTAAAAATTTTTGTCTCAAACTATTTTTGTCTTAAAATATTTTTCTTCAATTTTTTTCTATAAAATATAAATTTTGTCTTAAAATATTTTTGTCTCAAATTGTATTTTGTGTTAAATATAAAGTTTTGAGTTAAAATATTTTTGTGTCAAACTATTTGTCTTAAAATATTTTTGTCTTAAGCTCTTTTTGTCTTAAATTTTATATTTAAGACAATTTAATTGATATTAAATTTTAATGTAAAATAACTAAAATAAAAAGTGACTTTTTAAAACAAAGAATTTCTTTATCTTAGAAAAGTGTCATAAAAATGCCTTTTGTGTAATAGTGTACAAAAACTGCACTGTGTTTACCCTTAAGCCTTAAGCATTGAATATAACATTCTAAACAACCTACCCCTTAGTTTCTGTTTTTGTACTTCCACTAGGAACTATATATGTGTTTGGATTCGATGAAAACTATCCATTAGGAGGTAAGTTGTGTGGAGGAATGTGGAAAATGATTATCCCTTGAAAATACCAACACATCTTTGACATTGACAATATTAAAGATGCATATCACTAACCAAATGAATTGCCTATGACAAAATAAATATTGTAATCTGACAAAATACCAAATGAATTCTTTATGGAAAAATTAATTGAATAATTTGACAAAATCTAGGCATTCTGATTTTTAGGGATTGTAGTGATCAATGCTTCTAGACATTCTCAGAATGGCTGTCATGTACCTCACCATTGTTGTCCAAGGAAACATATACTATTGCCCATTTCATTTCCACTCCATGCCACTAATTCCCATGTTTGGTCGTTGGTGCGTTAGCGTTTCACATAGGTTGTAGTTGTCCACACAAGTAATGTGATCAGAGGTATTTCATTACGACAATAGGTATTCCTCCTATTGGAGTTTGGCACTTTAATCATTTTATTGATTAAACATTTTGATCCGATGGCTTAAATTGAAAAATGTGAGTATATTCTCGTGGTTGCCACTATACCAATGGATAGAATTCACACTACTAACTTACTTACATGTCTAAATCACATGTTTAAAGAAAACTTAAATTAATTTTTTACAAATAATGATTAAAAATTTATTGTACCTCTTGTTGATAAACATGTATGTTCATTAGTGAGAAATGTATTTAAAAAAACTTATAAAATATATATATTCAAGTCAGCGTTGATTCTAAAACGTATGTATGTTGACATTCTTAAACTTATGCCTCTTCAACCATTTGCCAAGTATTTTTTCCACTGAGATGAATATATTTAAAACAAATTATAAAACATATATTCAAACCTGAATTGAGTATGAAACGTATTTCTATTCACATTCTTAAGTGTATGCCTCTTCAACCATTTGCCAAGTGTTTTCCTATGCATTACTAATTCCCTCACCCATTTCATGGTTAACTCGTTGCATTATGTGTTGAAGAAATTTTAATTTGTTTGATCTTTTGAGGTCAACTACTACGAGATCTCATTTCAGGTCTACTCCATTATGGTCTACTCCATTATGTAAACTAAGTGGCTACCTATGGGTTACTAATTCCCTCACCCATTTCATGGTTAAGTGTTTGCATTATAAGCTGACCTCATTTCACGTCTACTCCATTATGTAAAGTGAGTGGCTACCTATGGGTTACTAATTCCCTCACCCATTTCATGGTTAAGGGTTTGCATTACAAGCCTACACAATATGAATTTACTTGATCTTCTGAGCTCAACCACGCTCATTTCAGGGTTTTTCATTAATGGTTATTTACATTTCTAGAACTAGCTAATATTCACTTCCATAATTTTTTTTTAGTGATTTTAGATGGTGTTTTGGTAGAGGATTGTTAGGCTATTATGTGTGTATCTCATCAATGGTTATTTATATTTTTAGAGCTAGGGAGTATTTAGTTTCATCAAGGGTTTCTAGCCTTTTTAGATGGTGTTTTGGTAGAGGATTGTCAAGTTGTTATAGATTTAACAGTCATAAATTTTAATCATATTGGTAAATTGGTAAATGTGGTCGCTAAACCATAGTAATGATCCATGGTTTTCTTATGGATGCATTGGTGATCTAAGTCGCATGATGTTAGCAGTGTTCATGGTATATTTTGTGTTGGTAGACACTTGAAGCATGCAAACAAGTTATTTGTGTTGGATTCAATCTTTATTGAGCAAGTGGAAGGGAAATTCCAATTGAAGAAGTTTTATAGAAATGTATCAGGACTTGAGGCGTTTAGTCTCAGTAGTAGTTAGATCCTCAGTATTAGTTTGAGCTCTCGCTATTGAGGAGTGTGGGTGGAATATATGGTGGAACATCTATAGGGATTGTTGAGAGGAGTAGAAAAAAAATGGAAGTTATGGAGCACAAAAACATCAACTTTCTTCTCTCAACGCCGAGTGGTGGCAGTAGGTGATGATCATATGCACTAATTATCCTCAATTACGACATCCCTCACTTCACTGCAGTTCTCTAGAATTGAGCACAGCTATAGTTGTGTGCTGAAAAAGTGGCCAATCGTCTCTATGATGCAATTTAGAGCTTCTTCCCTAAATAAGTTCCTCTTCTTATTCATCAAAGGTACACAAAATGTGATAAAAAAAAGGAGACTTGGATTCCATCCTACCAGAAGTCAAAGATTTCTATGATAATTTGGGTTCAACAATTTTGGATGAGTCATATGACCAGGATACAACAGATCTTCCCAAATGCATATCTTTCATAAGAGACTGCATAGGTCTAGATTCGGAGAAGTCTAAATTGATTCTTCTTATAGTGGGGGCTCTTTGAGAAAGATTTGACCATGAATTGGGAAATATAAATGTTCTTTATGCATTTCCAAACATTCGAATTGTTCTCTTCGGAAATCATAGTCTTTTTTATTTTCTTCCCAAAAACAATTGCCATGAGATTTCAACAGATCAAGCAGTTGAATGACCAAATTGTGGTCTCGTTCCTTTTGCTGCACCATCTTAGAGTACTACCACTAATAGTCTGCAATGGGATCTGAATGAGACTCCAATGAGTTTTGGTTCCCTAATTAGCACATCAAACATGTTGAGAGATGAAAAAGTGACCATTAGCTCTAATGTGGATTTAATTTGCACATCATCCATTCAAAATTTAGCAGGTTGATCAAATATTTCAAGTGATTGTTTCAAGGAATCCACAGGGAAAGGCATGATGCTATATTCTAAAAATTAGGTAGGAGAACATGAGGGTAGTAATTTTCCATGCTTTGATTTGATAGAAATGCAAAAAAAAAGTGACTGAAGTGATAAAATTCAGATTAAATTGTAAATGGCAATTTATATTTTATTGTGTATATTCATATGATTAATTTACATTTATTATCATGTTGTGCTTCTGATTTACTAGAAGCACATTATTTAGATAAGAATTATCTGTCAATGTGTCTGTATAAAGAATATTACCAGTGAAGGGATGAAAAACAAAGAAATTGTGTTGTGGGTATGGCTTATTGGAGCAAATGCAGCTCCATGATAGAGGATTATAGCAAAAAAATATAATAATAATAAAACTCATACATGCAGTTGCTGGGAATATTAACAATGATCTAGACATTAGGAAAACGCATTATTTAGATAAGAATTATCTATCAATGTGTCTGTATAAAGAGTATTACCAGCGAAGCGATGAAAAACAAAAAAATGTGTGTTGTGGGTATGGCTTATTGGAGGAAATGCAGCTCCAGGATAGAGGATTATAACAAAAAAAATATAATAATAATAAAACTCATACATGCAGTTGTCGGGAAGATTAACAATGATCTGGACATTAGGAAACATTTGAAATTGGTATTTGCTCTAGATTACAATGTGTTTGTAGCTAAACTGATAATACCTACAACTGATTTATCTGAGTGCATCAACACGGCTGGCCAAGAAGCACCTAGAACAAGCAACATGAAATTTCTAATGAATGGTTTTCTTATTCTCAGGACGTTGGATGGAGAAGTTGTTGAAATAGCAGAAAAAATAGGAGAGGAAAATATGTTCATATTTGATGCTAAAGTACATGAAGTGTCAAAGGCCAGATCCAAATTTTGGCTTTCAGGATATGAGACTGTTTACCATCACATACCAGCAACACCATGTCAAGGTAAAAATCTGTATCCAAGGCCAAGTATTTTCCATGACTGCATTATTAGATTCTGGTGCAGATATTAATATTCTTAACATTAGAAATGTTCCAGCAAAATATTGGGTCTCCGCTGAAAGAGAAGTTGTAGGCCTAGGAAATAAGAAACTCAAGTATGAAATTCCTAGAGCTTCACTATGTTTTGACACCCACTGTGTATACATGAAGTTTGCCATAGCAGACATCCCTGTTGATTGTATATTAGGGAATGTCTTTTTAGCTGCAGTTGAACCTCATGGTTCAACACGGATGGAGGGAAGTAGAGCTGGTTATTTTATTTCTGTACCCACATCTAAGGGTTCAAGAAAAAGGATTGAGCTTGCTTATGTTTCAACTCCAACAGTTTCTACTATGGTTCAAGCCATGCAGAAATTAGACAAATTAGAATCTTTGCTATCAGATCTTAAAGATCTAAAAAGCACACTGAGAGTAGAAGAACAACTGAAACTACCCCAAATCAAAATAAAAATTCAAGAACTGAAAGGAAAACTGGAAGAAAAATGTTGCTCAGAAGAGCCAAATTCTTTCTGGCATCGAAAGCAACATACCATTAAGTTGCCTTACAAAGAAGGATACACAAGAAAGCCCTGTGAAAGCAGAGCAATCCCTATGAGCCAAGAATACAGAGAACTGTGCCAACAAGAAATACAGCAATTGCTCAACAGAGGATTGATCAGAGAATCCACTAGCCCTTGGAATTGCTATGGATTCTATGTAAACAAGAGAGCTGAACAAATTAGAGGTATCCCTAGACTTGTGATAAATTACAAGCCTCTAAACTCAATTTTGGCCGATGATACTTATCCCATTCCACACAAAGGAGATTTGATCAGGAGGATTGCAGGGGCCAAAGTGTTTTCAAAATTTGATTTAAAGGCAGGATTTTGGCAAGTTGCCATTAATGAGGAAGATAAATTCAAAACTGCTTTTAGTATTCCTGCAGGACATTATGAATGGAATGTCAAGCCATTTGGTCCTAAAAATGCTCCTTCAAAGTTCCAAAAGGTCACGGACGATATTTTTAAACCATATTTTGACTGGCTACTTGTATATATTGATGATGTTTTAATTTTTTCCAAAAATATTGATAATCACTTCAAACATATGAATATTTTCATGAAGTTGGTCCAGAAAAATGGGCTTGTGCTTAGCAAAAAGAAAATAGAAGTATTTCAGACTTCTATAAAGTTCTTGGGCCACCAGATTTCTAATGGAAAAATCTCTCTGCAACAACATGCCATCAACTTTGCAGACAAATTTCCAGATGTCTTAATGGACAAGACACAACTGCAAAGGTTTCTTGGTTGCCTGAATTACGTAAGCAACTTTTATCAGGACTGTGGCAGTGACAGGGAAATGCTCAATAAAAGGCTTGGCAAAAACCCCCCCCAGTGGTCAGATGCCCATACCAGAGCAGTGCAGGAAATCAAAGCAAAGGTAAAGTCTTTACCCATACTATATATAGCAGATGATGAGGCATTTAAGATAGTTGAATCTGACGCCAGTGACAAAGGTTGGGGAGGAATCCTGAAACAAAAAGCTGATAAAGAAGAACAAGTGGTACAGTTTGCCTCAGGAGTATGGAGCCCAGCAGAACAGAATTATTCTGTTATTGAAAGAGAAGTGAAAGCTGCTTGGAATTGCATCAGCAAGTTTGCAGTATATCTAATAAACAAGCATTTTCTTCTTAGAACGGATGCGTCAGCAATGAAGAAGGTCTTATCCAAGGACATCAAGAAACCAGAAGAAGCAAAGTTTGCCAGATGGTAGGCACTATTTGCAAATTTTGATTTTTCCATTGAACACATCAAAGGAAAAGAAAATTGCCTTCCTGACTTTCTCAGCAGAGAATACCTTGAACAAGACACAGCACATATCATGATGATTGTTACTGAGTGGAACCAACACCAAAAATGTGAGGTCCTGAGAACTATTCCAGATAATCAAGATTGGGACACATACAGAAACAACTGGAGACCCACATGGCAATTAAGGATCACAAAAGTCCTTGATGCCAACTTACAACCTCACACTGATCTCCAGCACTATGTACCTAAAAGAAAAGTTTACCCAAAAGGAAGAAAGTGGATCCATGATATGATGTATGATAAAGCAAAAGCAGATGCCAGAACTGCAAGGCAGTCCTTGGAAACGAATTTTCATGACATTGGACATATCGGACACCATGGAGACAGTAACACAAGAACCTATGAAGCCTATTATTGTATCTACCGAACCAGAGATTTGTGGATTAACCACCCTCAAGTCCAACCATGTGCTAGATGGCCTAGAAATGATCCTAAGGTAATGTTCCTCGACACGGTCTATGATTTTTTAGATTATAAGAAGCTGTGGTGGGATTTCATGAATATTGATGACAGGACAGATACCCATTACACAAAGTTAAAATTCAGCACAATGGCAGCTTCCCAGAAAAATCTACAATGTGAATGGTTCCAAAATTGGTGGACAGATTACGGGGTTAACAGAACAGCCATGGACCCAGTATATCATGAAGGGTATGAAAGAAAATACTGTCATAAATGCTCTGAGTACAACATTGGAGATTGTTTCCATCGCATATATAGTACAGTCAAAGAAATGACAGTTCAAGAGTGGGATCCTTTTCACATGATAAATTATTCCCTCCAAGAATACATGAGAGAACACTTAGAATGGTATGTCTTAACCAAAGTCCAGCATCAGATCATACTGGGCAAACCCATGATAGTCCGAAGAATCTATACAAAGGCATGTGATGATCTACTTTATAAAAGAGACAGATTCCCTGATCTGACTGTATTTTGATTATGAACCAATCACAAGGGCTTAATTGTGATCAGTGTTCCTGTGGGCTTTACTGTTTAAAAGCTTCCACAGTGTAAATATTCTCATTTAATCTTTTCTCGTGGGATTTTTGTACAAAAGTATCCACTATGTTGATGGTCATAATAACTTGTCTGATTTGCTTTACAGACTATATCACATGCGTTACCCGAAAGCAATTATTCGGTCTGACCTGTCTGACCCGAATATTTGTGCGGACGTCGCTTTGGTAAAGACTGAAAAGTAATGATTCTTTAAGTCATTTCCTATCCGACCAACAGTAATGCTTGTCCCCGCTTCTCATCCTATATAAGGAGGGTAAGGTTCATTTTGTTGGCCATCGGCATTTGGAGAGTTTGGTGTGTGTGTGTTTGAGTCGAGTGTTCTCCTGCTCTGCATCTGCGGACATCTAGTCTGATCTTCTTGCAACATGAGAAATCACTCAAAGTATTTAGTTGGTTTGAGAAGCCTGCGTATCAGTGTGCTCGGCACTGATAAGAACCTAAAGTGGACGAATGATTAGGAAAGTCAAATGTTTGGGTGTTAAGTCTGATTCGGAGACAGAGCCTATACCTCGCCAGAAGCCTCTGGTAGTAACTTGCTCAATTCTGAGCTGTGAAAAGTCCGGAAAATGCGAGATTAGTCTATCTCTGTATAGAATCATTTTCTGTAAAAGCTTTGTCAGCATCCTGTAAGATTTTTCTCCATTCAGAAATAAAATGAGTATGCTATTCTATTATTGAGTACTTCTGTGTATTCATGAGTCCGCTGTGGTAGAAGTTTTCTCTGTGCTTTCATCCCCAGTTCACAGGAAGATCGCCAAAGGATTGAAGGGACGCCAAGGCCAGTTAAGGAATAGGTGTCGTTGTTAAGGTCGTTAGAGTGTGAAAAATCGAAGTAGGTTCACCAGTGGTTCATAGGGAGTTGGCTACCAGAGAAATACAGAGAGACACAGAGAAAGAGCAAGCTCGTGACAGGAGCCCCTGCTAGAAATTGGTATCAGAGCCAGTAATGTCTGGTTCAAAAGGTTGGAACTCAAATCCATAATATTTTAAGTAAGAATGGATTCATTTAGGAAATCTGTTTCATTTCGAGAGCTTGAAAAATATGATACTCATCCAGAAGAAAACCCTCTTAAAGAAATGTTTGAAAACAGTTCAAGTAGGACCTTAAATTCTGCTGAACTTACTCATGAGGAATTTCAGCCTTCTGCAAGATGGGCTTTACCAGATATTACACCCTCTGAAGTCTATAGTGAATTAACTCCTTTCCATTTAATTGCTGCGACTAGAATCAGTATTAAAGAGTCTGTTAGTCAAGTCCAAGAGAACTCTGAGAGTATTCAGACAATTCCACTTTCTTCCTTTTGGGTAAACTTTTCTTTCAGGTACATAGTGCTGGAGATCAGTGTGAGGCTGTAAGTTGGCATCAAGGACTTTTGTGTTCCTTAATTTCCATGTGGGTCTCCAGTTGTTTTTGTATTGGAAAATACTTGGCCTTGGATACAGATTTTTACCTTGACATGGTGTTGCTGGTATGTGCTGGTAAACAGTCTCATATCCTGAAAGCCAAAATTTGGATCTGGCCTTCCTTCTGCAACTTGGATTTCTTGGCTATGGGCTGTTGTGTTCCATGATTCTTCTTCTTCTCTAATTTCTTTGCCTTTCTTAATTTCTGCAATTTGAGCTCTGATTGCAGAAATCTCTGCTTTGAGTTGGTGAATTTCACCACTCACTTCTCCCAAAGTCAGGGATCTTACTTTCCCAGGTTTCTGGTGATGCATTTGGAAATATTTAGTGTTCCTTTCATAGGATGCATCAATAAACAAAGGCTTCTTACCTTATTCTTTTGAAGCTTTTGATTTAAGTTGGTCTGTGAAGGCTTCTATCAGGGAGTTCTTCATGGCCCCATCTTCCATTGTCCTAATATGTGATAAAATCTTCATTTCTGCCTCTTATTCAGCAGATGCCATTAGAACCTTTTCTTTAGGAGGCTTTGTTCTTTCTTCCTCTTCGCTGGAACTGTACAAAAATTCAGAGTTATCTTCATAAAATATATGACATGCACATTCTTCTGAATTAGAGCAAGAACATTCAGATGATTCAGAATCAGTATACTGGCCCATATTAACTTGGAATTATTCTTCTGAAGTGCTAAAAGAATTGAGGGACAATTCTTCTAGTTGGTGTTGCTGGGCTGAGATAGAAAGATTTGGGCATCTCTCTGTAACATGGGTTTTTTATTTACATCTTAAGCAAAAGATTGGGCCTGAATGCTCTTTCTTAACTTGTTTAGCCTTTTGTGCATAAATAGCTGTCTTTTTTCCGTTATTAAGCTTTGATTATTCTCCTTGGGGACATCTTGAAGCTGTGTGCCCAGTCTGGCCACATAACCAGCACGTAATTTTGTTCCATTTTTCTTGCTTGGATGTATGCAGGTGGATGTCAGACGGAGTATAATAATGGGTTTTTGGGATATATTTGTAGTGGCCCTTCTTTTTATGGGTTTTATCCTTTGTAGAATATCTCCTTTTTGGGTAGTTCTTCCTATTTTTGTAGAAAGTCTCTTTGAATTCTCTTTTGGCCCTTTTTCTAGACTTTCTCTTTTTGACCAATGGGTCATCTATTGTCAGTCCATATTTGCTGCAAATGGACTTTCTATCTGGTAGTCTGGACAATTTTTCCAAAGACTTGTTTACCTTCGAGCTGGTACAAAGACTTACCAGCGTCTTTGTAATAAGGGAATAAATTTCTCCCCATGTATAAGACTCAAAAGGCAACTAGAAAATTTCTTGTAATCTAATATAGTCAACAAACTTAGAAGGAAGAGTAGCTAGATATACCTGCTTCCAGAGCAGATTCTTGGAATCTTTCACCTCATAGATTCCCTGCATCCAATCTCTATGGAAATCATCAAATTGAGACATCTTATGACATTTGAGGTTCATCAAAATGACCTCATGCTTGTTGGCAATTTCTGTTTCACATCCACACCAATGTTCTAAGATCATTGATGTTAGAGCACCAATCATATTACTTATTACAGTACCATCAGGATTATGAATAACATCTCCTTTTTCATCTTTGAGAACTTCTGCTTCCATGGTTTCAATGAGTTTAGGAGATGATTCAGTTTCCCACCATCTAAGAAGAGTACCTGTAAAACATTGGATAATGGTTCTGCAAGCATCTACCTCTGATTTTCCTCTAAGACACATGAGTTTGTATTCAGTATACATTAAATCAATCATCTGTCGAATTTGACCAATGCTCATGTTGTCTATATTCCATTCTCTATGGGAATCAGGGAAAAAAGTATGAGCTTCGGGCAATTTTCCCTTCCCTTCAATGTCAGGAGCAGAATATCTGGAAAATCTATGTTCAAGAGGCTCATCGATTGGGAGGATTTGTGCTTCCTGAGACTTTTTTTCTTCGGCTTCTGGTTCCCTAAATAGGGAGGCAATACTGATGTGTTTAGACTCCTCATTCTTTGAGGTGATTTCTTTGGGAAACAGCAGAGGGAACTTTTCTACATTTCTTATTGGATTTTCAATCTTTATATTTCTTTTTACCAAGAAAGAATTTGGAACTAGCCTTTCAACTTTTGTGACCTGCATCCTTTCAAATTTCTCATTTAAGCCAGTAAGGAGTGTCTTAGTTACATCAATATGTCCAACTAAGTTTTCTCCTATTTCTTCAATATTATTCAATGATTCCCTGGTGTAAGAGCGAGTCATGCTGGAATCAAACTGTATATTATTCAAACAAGAATTTACACCATTAAGTGAAGACTGTACACTATCTACTTGCTTCTTTACATCTTCTACCCTAGCCATATTCATTTCTAAACCTTTTAGAGCAGTATTGGTCCAATTTAACTGTTCACTAGCCTTTTGAATTCTCCCATCAATTCCTAAGGCATTATCATCTTTTTGGACCAGGGGAATGGCTTTGGTTGCATTTGTTTTTTCTCCCAAGATGATTCCTTTATATGGGGGAAAAGTAGTAGGAGTTTCAACTGTGGATCCATCAATTGCAGTCCATCCATGCCTATCAGGCATACTGCTAGAAGTAGCACCAGTTAGAACATTTATGGGAGCAATTTTATCTTTCCATGAGTAGAAAGATATCCAAACATTATTTACTTCCATAAAATGTTTCCAATGTGTGGCCATTTTTCTTTTCTGATCTAAGGTATACCCTTGGTCAAATTCATCTGCTTGAGGAATTGTATATAAATCCCAATTCAACATTTCTTTCATCCATTTAGAACTAATTTGTGATTTTATACATCCATCCATAAGTCCAAAAAATTTGTGCATTTCCATAACTGCAGGCCTTTTACAGTCAGGAGGAATCTGTTTGAATCTGCATTCTGGAATTAATTCTGATTTTTCAAGTTTTCCCAACCCATACCTTGGTTTTGCTGGCCTCATTAAACAAATCATCTAGGTAAGCCTAGGATCTTCTTCTTCTATAGTATGGATCATAAGAACATGATCAGAATCGGGTTCAGGCTCATGTGGGAAAGGAATATCAGAACATTTAGGATTCGGACATGAACTGATGGAAGTGGATGGAGGAGCGACACTAGTGCGAGGATTATGGTGCAGATGAATATCTTGTTCGGCTAGGTTAAGCAGATTTACGACATTTGTACAATCTGGACATTTTACTTCTAACGAAGAAAATTTAACAAGCTGAGCTAATTCAAAAAGCTGTGGATGTTTACAAGAAGAAAATGATGAAGAACAGGCAGTATCGACAATGGAAGGATCTCTGTAGTATTTGGATTCTTTACAAGCAGCGTCTATTCTTTGCCGATCAATAGTTGACCTGCGCGGAAAAGATATAACTGCATTGGAAGCATTTTCAGTTATGTTGGCAGAAGTGATATTTCGAGGGATTTGTGGCCTGGAGTGATTTACAACCCAATGCTCAGGGAACTGCAGATTTTCCCATTTTATCAATACATGTTCAATCTTTTGATTCTTTGGGTCAGTTTTGACTACCACACTTGATTTGGAATCATGACTGGGAGTATGACGGATTGTTGGCCATAAAGTGTTGGTATGTCTGAAACAGGCTTTGGTCTGGATGGCTATATTGTTCCTTTTCCTTTTCATGTCAAAACCAGTAGTATGGATTTGTAGCTGTAAGATATCTTTAATGGTTTCATCAAACACATATATGGAAAAGTTTGGGAAAGAGTCAAAATATACAGGGCCATCAGACAAAGGGGCTCAATTACATGATTTTCAACCACCTAGTGAATTTAGGTGTGTAATTAAGATGATTCCAGATGCTTATTTTGGATTCAAAGATTATTTTAAATAATTATGTGACAGAACTGGGAAATGACTTTGCAAGTTATTTAGAAACACAGACAACAGTAAGTAGGATATTTGTTGACAAGGAAAAATGGACACACATAATTATTCTTGGCACCGCTAGTTCAGGGAAATTCAGTAGTGACCGAACAATTAGAGAATATGTGCAATATGCTTGGGGTATTGAGATTTGCAACTAAACATGTTAAAAAAAAATGGCTAGATGTCTCTCTCCTGTGTTTTGATGGTCAAATTAGGCATTATGCAAAGAGTCTTGTTTTAACTATTTAACCTTCCATAGCACATAAAATCATTCGCTTTCATCATTTTGTTGTCAAATCATGATTAGAGGTAAGTGCGTTGATGAGGGATCTTTGTCGCAACTATAAAGTCTCATTATAGTCGTATATCACAATCTTTTAAGCCATGTCATATTGTTTTAAGTATTTATTTTAGCCAATGTATTGCAATTTGAAAATTTAATTTAAAGTCTTATTTTCTTTTATTACCGTGGCTTCATAGTTTTTTAGGTTTAAAAAAATAATGTGGAATTTGATATGCATTGATTTGATAATAATAACTTTTAATTTAATATACATTCATTTTATAAAAAAAAATACAATGTTTTAATGGACATTGATTTTAATAC